>APFE031396751.1:106691-192432 GCA_000404065.3 Pinus taeda | reverse complement strand
AATGATCCTATGAGCCCATGTCCCTGAACTTTGAATTGTCTACCTTGTAACTCTGCATTGTCAAGTATCCATCTGATCATATCTGTATACGCCAAAATTTTGGGTCTAGCTACTATTCGGTGAAGAAATGAACATGTCAACTCTTCTAAGGATGCCTTGGAAGCGTTTTGTGATCCCGCGGCGCTATCAACCTTCATTACTTTAGGATTTTCTTCCTCTAGCAGCCTATACATGCCTTCCTAGGTCAAAATTCCTGCGTCCCTGTTGCATGCAGTGTCTGTGTACAAGGGCGCCATCTCCTTTGTCTTTTCCTTCGTCTCGGAGCCTTGGGCTTTATGTTTCTTTCCCATTTTTCTCCTGCGTTCGGCTTTTGAATCTTCTTATCTCTTAGTTCCTGCAGATTACGAGCGAAGTGGAAATGACTGATTGAGAAAGGTGATGGGAGAGTTTTCAATGCAACAGATATACCAAATATGCCATCTTACGTGAAAATAATTCTTTAGAAAAGCACGCGTCTTCATTTCATTAAATAGCTGACAACTAATCCATTTACTATCATTAAAAGCACATGATCTGGGGTCAGATAATGGTTAGTGACTTTTCTTTGAATGGCGTGCCCGAAGGATTCGTGATTAAATGATTCATGATTTGCTTACGTTACATTGAAGATCGTGCCATCGCAAGTTGCGCTAATCGCAAATCGCCAGATTGCAGATTGCGGCATCGCGGCGATCGCAACATCGCAGGTCGCAACATTGCGGGTCGCAGAAGTTTGATGTTTGTTAAGTGTTGCCAGTTTATTTCTGCGATATGCGATCTTGCGATCGGTGTTATCGCAGATCGACAGATTTTGAGGTTTTTCCTTATGAACCTTACTTTACTGCAATGTGACGTTAGGCTTAACATGGGGGCTTTGCGTATACCAATATTTATGAGGGAATGAGGCCATTTCCTATCTTTTTGTAATGCAAAATTTTTAAAAACCTTTACCTTATCGTAGACTTAGGTTTAAAAAATAATCGAGAGACCTCTTTAAGCTTACGATGGTAACCTTATTTTAAAGAAAGGAAAACTTGATTTTTCTCAAAATTAAACTAAGGGTCCCCATTCATTTAGTATTTTGGACAAACACTTAAATGAAAAGGGGGGGTTGTTGCTGGCCACAACAATTGGCGATTCACTTGGGAGAACCAGTGATCTCTGACCTTCTTTTGACGTTTTTCAAACTGTAATAAAAAAAAATTCTCAGAAAACTTAAACTTTATTATAGAAAGATAAAAATATTATACTTCAAACTATCAATGATATTTCGTTTCAACTCCTTTCTATTTACTTGTATCCTTAGCTTGTTCTTGCGTTTACACCAACCCTTACTTGGTCTTAAATAAAAATTAAAATAAGGCCTTCCCTATATAGCAGTCCTTTTTTAAATATGCTTCTTTGTCGCAGGTAGAGCCTCTGTTGCCAGTAGGCATCCATAGCCTCGACAGGGTTACCTATTAACCAGTAATGATCCTTTATCCTGCTTAAGTGTGTTTACAACCATTCAGAGAAAAACCCATTTTGACATTGTTTCTTTCTTATTCTTTAAAGAACAATGTCTTGGTTTGGTGGCCAAATTATGACACAGTCACTCACTTGATTTATACTTTTGCTGAACAAGCTGGCTCATGATGAGACCCCTTGTCTTTTGATTGCAAAAATCTTGAGTCGTTTCCTTGTTTTGGTGGACAGTTTTGGCAAAGTCAACAAGTTATAATATCTGTGATGATGATAAGTCGGCTCGTGATGAGACCTCTTATTCTTTTAGATATAGTGTTTTCATTGGATTTCTTCCCTGAATGCTGCGATTTCCTTTAGCAGGGAGGAAGTCAATTTTCTTTCCTTAAGAAATTTCTGGACGACAATAATAGAGCTTCTTTGGAAATCGCTGTTTCTACAGGGACTCCTCATTTTGTCATTGATACCTTTCATTGTATTGACGTAAAAACAATTGCTTCGCTAAGATTGCATTCTTCAATTTTTTGGAGTTGAAACTAATATCATATATGGATTAAAGTTCTATTGATAATAAAGATCAAGTTTCAAAGAAAAAAATTTGTCATTCATAGAAGAAGAAGTTCAAAATCGTGATAGAGAAAAAAGGTGTCTTTTGTAAATGTCAAATGCTGTCGACCAAAGCAAACTTTATTTATGGAGAAAAATACTTAACGAAATGAGAAGCAGACATTCCCTAGGGTTGTGTAGACAATAGGGATAATCTCTTTTCTTATTTTGACTATCAACTATTCAAAAGTAAACCTAACTACCTAACTAAGCTACTCCTACTCCTACTCTAACTATATACAAAAATTTGACTAGGTGAAATGATATTTCCAATGGAGCCACCTTCTCATTTTTATTCCTACACGTATGCAACTTTCCAACGTTAGTGTTAAGAACGAAACTTTTCTTGGATTGTTAACGTTGGATGCGGAATAAGAATGTACAACTCTAGTTGGAATTTTGTCCGAAATTTCTTTCTCGCAAAAACTTCTTTCCAACTGGATATCGATTGGATCATAAAAATAAGGATGAAGTCCCGTTATAGCTTGATGATCTCGTAATAGAGGAAGTTCTGTACTTCCTTGACATAGTTTAGCTTTCCACAATGGTAGCTCGTCTTTTGGATGTTCTTTGATAAGGTGTTTGACATACCAGGATAATCTATCAAAAAACTGAAAATTTAAAACACAATCCGATTTTGTACAAAATGAGTGCAAGTGAGAAAAGAAATGATTATCTGTACAAATAAAATTACAGCACAATTGGGATTGCCTTGTGATATTTTGCTGTTCACAAGAACTGGCCAGGTCTTGTGAATCAGAAGACAAATTATGATTGTGAACAGGCATGGGGGTTTCTTCATGATATGAATCATAGATCGGGACATTGTCTTGGTCAGTAAAATCAGGCGAATGATTTTTGGCTTTGAAATGAGGATTGAATGATATGCTTTCCGAATTAGAATATCTCTCATTTTTTGAGCTTTGATGGGTTACTTGAAATAGATCAATAACATCATCGTTGGGAAAGTAACCATCATAACTAATTTTACCAGTTTCCCTAGATTCTTTCTTTTGGTCATATATTTTCAGACAAGGTGTTTCAAGTGATCCTTATTTAGAAACAATCAAAGGATGTTCTATAGCTATCTCTTTATTTTGAAAATCTAACGATGACTTATTTGAATTATCCTCTGTGTTTTTTGAAATATCTTTAATGTTGAGAGGGGAAAAGTTATCATCATTAAAAACATCAGGATAAAGAGAGAAGTGTGATTCTGAAGCAACACATTTAAAACTATCATCATGAAAAAATCTTCGTTCATCAGATTCAACATAGACATCGGGTTTTAGATCATACCTTTGTGTACAGATGCTTTTTGAAAGAGAAATAGTTTGTTGTTCTAACCTTGGCATATGCATTTGTTGACTTGCAACGATATTATCTGACCTTGTATCAAAGTCATCTCATGGTTCCAAGGCAGGCTTCCCTCCAACGTCCTCGCTTTTGTCTTCTTGTATAAGAGTATGGATAACTCCTAGGTTTTGAGGGCTTTCTTCATTATGAGTGATTTGTTTATTCAAATTGGAATTCTCGTTTATATTAGAAAGAAATGAGACAAAACTCGAACTAATTTCTACTTGATCAGATGTAGGAGGCAGGGAATGTTCAGCATAATCTAAAGATTCTTCATCTATGAGTTCACTTTCAAGATCGTACTTTAGACAATCAAGATGAAATCGCATATTAAAATCCCTAATATATTCATCTTTTTTTCGAAGATAATCAATTTCATCGTGAACCTGGTCATAGTCATAATAATCAAATTCAAGAATGAAAATCTTGACGAATTGGTCCCAACTGTGAATCGATGCAACTGGGAGGTTTCTGCACCATTTTCTAGCTTCCGCCGTGAAAGTAAGAGTAAAAATTCTGCATAAAATGCCTTCATCAATTCTTTGAATATCATAACTTGAAACTTTTTGAATAAATTGAAGAGCATGATTAAAAGCAGAAGAGTTACTCTTACCATTGAATTTTACCTGAGACAAGAGTCTTACCACTTCAGGTGGAGTGTTGGAAGAGGTAGGAACATGGATGCAACTCCAAATGGGAAGTTTGTGAGCAGCCATCCAGATTCAATTGTTACGATTTGAAAATAATTCCAACAGACACTATGTTCAGGCCCTCCTTCTAGCGCCAGATATGTTGAAGCCCCGAAAATCGGGTCGACAACAAGGGGGATACCCACCCGGTCCGGACCTTGGTTGGCAGCTCCTTATCCATTTGGTATAGCGGGTCCAACTGGGGATAACAGGACCAGTTTCCCGATCTGGGTGTGTGTGTGTGTAGAGTTGAATATGTTGATCTAAGAGTATTTTAAAGCTAATCTAATTCAGATTCTTTAACTTTACTCTATGCTATTGTAATCTAGTGAGAAACAACACATCAAATCTATTCTAACCCGGGATGTATATCTTCCATTATGCGATCTAAAAAGATTTCGAACAATAACTGGTAATAAAGATCATTCAGCTATTATCAGAATAGAAATCATTAAAGATAAACCACTTTGCATAAGAAGTTAGGCAAAACAGTTATGAACAGCATATCACATAATAAGCTATTCATATGTCAAACATAAACAATATGACTCCACCGTACAAAATTGCCAAATGATAACCCATACATTCATGCAATAACATATAAACTGAAAATGTAAATCACTTAAATAATATAAGCAGGAATTGCCAAGAGATAAAAGTACCATTCATGACTAATTCTACCCATAAGCTTCAAGCAAAAACAGTCTATCTCTACTTGTTCTAAAATCTACCAAGAGTACAAAAGTGCAACATCAGTAGCAGATATCAAAATGCAACTAAAAATAAATCTCGATCCATCCATTCATCAAAACCTCCTTTGAGGGTGCAGAAGTGCATGTTCTGAGGATAAGTTTTTGACAAATCTCTGGACCCTTCTCTAAATTCATGAGAAGGGTTAAAATACTACTTCCTAATTCTAATAATAGTGTTTTTACAAAATTTTAGGATACGGTTCTCAAATGACCGTCCTTTTTATAATATAAATAAAAAGAAACAACGAACTACTAAAAATAAGCTACTTCTGAATTTCGTCCTTAAAACTGCAAGTGTTCATCATGGATTTGAGAAGAGTCGGTTGGCCAACTTCTGCGCTAAGCTGGGATACGAAAACGGAATCTATGAGAGCTGGCACTAGTTTCTCGGCTAAGTTTATGATGCATTTCACAGTCATCCATTGACTGTGTGGCTTGACTAAGTATGCCCAGTAGCACTCCCAATTCAACATGTTCAATGCCTGGATTGCTTTTCCCTTTTCCTGCGCCTTTTGCTTCCATTCTACCTCCATTCGTGACTTGTTTGGTAGATACCCCGGGGTGGTTTCTGTGATTAAGTTGGCTCTGTGTAAATTCTCATTTACACAGTCGATAAGAACGCTTGCTTGTGTTGCCGCTGTCTTTGCCGCCTGTTCTGCTTGCCTGATCTGATTGTCCCATTTGTTAAAGAGCAATTCTTTATGGCTCTCGTTTATTCTAGGTGCATTTGCTCTCTTCCCTTCCTCTCCATCCTGCCAAGCTAGATACTCTATCACTCGTCTGTCAATCTGGTCGTAGTCACTTCGCAAGTCCGTCACTTGATTGGTAAGTTTGTTGCTTAGCTCGCAATAGTGACTCCACTGCGATATTTTACATCCCAACTCTTCCTGTTGCTGCAGAAGTTGCTCATTTAAGCCAGTCGACTCTGAAACGAATTCGGCAAGCTTAGGCTCGTCCTTGTGTATTTCTTGTAAAGCTTGCAACTGCTTTCCTTTTTCATCTAGGCTTCTTTGATAACTTATCTGCATCTGCTGAAAGTCCTCTTGTAGTTTCTCGAGTTGTTTCGATGCTTCAATACTAGCATTGGCTTGTTGTAGCTGTTGTTGTAGTAGCTGTATTTGGTTTTCTTGTTCCCTCAACAGTTGCTGAACTTTCGACGCCTTGTCGATAGTCGCAAAAGCGTATGCTCCTGCGATCTGAGACAACTTCGTGAGATTTTCTGTCGGGTTGTTGTTAGGGTCTTTCCATAAGACGTCTAAATGTTCAACGTCCTATGACAACGTATTCTCCAGCTTTCTATTCTTTCTTTGTCTCCTCACCACTGCTTTATGTTGGGGACTATAGAATACGTCCACTGGGGGAATTTCCTCTACACTAAGTAGGAGCTCAGAAGGCGGAGCTTTATGACTGTGCTCCATTTCTGAAACACTACCGACCATGGTCAAAACCATTTCCTGTGTTACCTGTGCATTGCTCACAGGTGTTCTTGGGACTTTCCCTTCAAGGCTGATTAGCTCGTTGAAGTCTTCCCATTCTTTGTCGAGCTCTGTTGTGACGAGTGGCGATTTAATGACGGAAGGAGGGACATCTCTTGGTGGGGAGGCAATAACTTATTGTTGTGACATTGCACTTGACTGAGCTGTATCTCTAGCTGTTTCTTCGCTTTTTCCTTGGTCGCTTGCAGAATTTTTAGAACGTTCAGGCGTTCCTTGGGCAGCGTCAGATTTGGATTTGGAAGTACTGGAGTTTCCACTGAGTCTAACACTGGGAATAGGCTCTCTGGAAAGCAGTCGCAGCTTTTCTAGAGGAAGACTGGCTAGCCTTCTTTCTCTGAATAACAAAAATCTTTGGAGGTCATCTGGGGATAACCTCGACCGCGCTTCTCGCAAAACTTCCTAGAATGAACTTTTAATTTGAAACAAATCATCAAATAAATCTTTCTTATCCAACGAACACTTATAGTGAAATCATGGTGTTATAGCTCCAAATCTCACTATTATGGTTTGTGAGGCTGCACTCATGGCCTAGGGCAACCCCTCCTTCCAGACCTGGTCCAAAATCTAAAAAACAGTGTTTTATTCCCTGTACGTGACATTGCCCTGAGTTAAACGCGTGTATACGTGGGTTCATACATACCCAACCCGCGTATATGTATTAAAACACTTAAAAAAATATAAAACTCCTTATTTTCGGGCGGAGATCGCGAGTTTTACCTGCTAATCACCTGTTAGTGCCCGTGGCCTCAACTGTCCCCAACCAATTCCTAACTAAAAAACTACTTTGGAATTGGTATAAAAAGACATCAAAGGGAAGGCCTAAAGGAGGAGAGATCATAGAGCAAGGTTATTATACTGAGTTTTTTCCCTGATCAGGTCTGAAGACCCTTGTGCCTTCTGCACTTCCCCCATCTTGTACAGGAAACCCTTGTTTCCTTGTGATTGGATGTTCATTCTTTAGCCATGACATCTTGGAGTGAGTAATGGAAGGTGACCTACTAGAGGCTTGAGGCGGGACGGATCCAGAAGGAGGCTGAGCTTTGAGCATGCAGAAGTGGTTCAGGTGATATCGCTCTTTTTTCATGCTATTCTATTTGTCTAATAAAGAAACGCGTCTTGTTCCCGAAACGCTTCTTTCTTTATGTTAATGATGTTCATATTTGAATTTCATGCATGAATAGATGTTTAGAAGTTTGTAACTAACTCTTTTCTTATATAACATAAAGGTCATTTTTATGTAAATCTTTGTCCATATACTGTTGCAATCCTTGGAACTGTTGTTTTTGCAGGGCAAAGGAGCGGAAGGGACGTGAAGAAGGGTTTGCACCCTTGAGTAACTACCCAAATGT
This sequence comes from Pinus taeda, assembly GCA_000404065.3. Classification (NCBI taxonomy): domain Eukaryota; kingdom Viridiplantae; phylum Streptophyta; class Pinopsida; order Pinales; family Pinaceae; genus Pinus; species Pinus taeda. Next base: position 184,684 of record APFE031396751.1, on the reverse strand, counting down.
AGGACCTCAAGTATGTCCTTCTCACCCTAGAAGTAGCTTTTTTATAGCATAAACGGCTGTGTGTGTATGTTTCTTGACTTAGACAACTTTCAATCTGCTAGGGTTCCACCCAAGAGCCTTAGGGGATAATATCCCGCAACATATGGTTTTCTTTTCACCCTTCTTTGTAAATATTTTGACTTCTCCTTTTCCCATAACAGATATTTTACTATCAGTTCCTAGTGTGACTTGTGACTTCACACTTTGATCTAAAGCAGAAAACAAAGCTAAGTTTCCTGTCATATGGTTGCTGCAACCGGAGTCTAGAAACCATATATCTTCACTATTTGTTTCAGCCTTGTTACAAGCTAATAAAACATTATTTGGCTTGTATTTTCTCTAGTGATATTTGCACTAGAACTACTACTCATATCATGCTGTTTCTTTTTACATTCATTGGCATAATGCCCATATTTTTTACAATAATAACATTGGACATTGGATTTTTCATACCTCTGTCCCTAATCATGATGTTGACCTCTTTGTTGGCTGCTCCCTTGGCCTTCGTTCTGATCTGAATTGCTGCCTCTTCCTTGAGCATTTGCTGGACTGTTCCTTCCACCTCTGTTCTGGCTTTTGCCTCTTCCTCTCTTGTTTCCTCTGCCTTGACCTCTTCCTCTTCCAAAGGACATCTGGGTCTTGAAGGCTTGCTCTAGAGATGAGTTCTGATTCCTACTCAATCTTTGCTCATGTGTTATCAGTGATGCATGTAGCTCATCAACTGAAAAATTTGAGAGATCCTTTGTCTCTTCAATGGTGGTGACAATAGCATCAAACTTTGAGGGTAAGACCCTCAATATTTTCTCCACAATCCTCCTTTCTTCAATGGTTCTCCATGAGTCCTCATCTGTGTGATCAGACCAATTACATGTGTGAAGAATAAGTCAATGTTGTCTGACTCCTTCATGTTGAGATTCTCAAAATCTCTCCTCAGCAACTGTAGTTTTGCTGTCCTCACTTTCTCCATGCCTTGATAGGCTGTCTTGAGGTTTTGCCATCCTTCTTTGGATGTCTTAGCTCCTGCTATCCTTGGAAACATACTCTGGTCCACTGCTTGATACAAAAATACACGGGCTTTTGAATCCTTTTTCCTATTGCTCTTCAATAGGTCTTTCTCTCCCTGAGTTAATCTGTTAAACTCATTCTCATTTGCTGGTTCATCAAAACCATCTTCAACTATTTCCCATAAATCTTGAGAGGAAAACCAGGCTCTCATGGTTATTGCCCAGTAGTCATAGTTCTTCCCATTGAACTGTGGGAGCTGGGTGTTAAACGTACCCATACCAGTGCTTGTGCTGGCCATTCCTTGCATTTTCAACTATGCTTCTAAATCCTTGACTATGTATTTAAAAACAACTGACTTCTGCAACCAAAAGACTCCTCCCTTCAGCTTCTTTGTTGTCTTCAAAGAGCCTAAACCTGCTCTGATACCACTGTTGGGTATTTTTGTTTGATGGGAGTGGGAAAATACCAAAACCACAAAAATAAAACACAGAGGCAATGCTCTGTTTCCTTTGCTCCAGGATCTTTTTGCACAGAGAAGTCTTTAAATTTTTTTTTACAGAGCACAAAGTATTCCACCACCATAAAATGATTTCTATTCATTAAACAAAAACACTTACATATTCATCCTCTTTTACTCAGAGGGATTCACCAAAACATTTTCACAAAACTTACTCTGCGTCCTATGAAATGTGTGTAAATATTTCATTTACATTCACTGCTGTGTGAAAACAAAACTACTGAGTTTTACACATTTACCTTTTCACATGTGTGAAACAATTTATGGATTTCAACAAAACTATCCACTGGTTTTCTTCATTTACTTCTCCTCCTGCACTGCTGTGCAATCTTTACATTTCTTACACTACCAAGACAAAACATTTTTACTCTGCTGCTGCACTTTCTTTTTACATTACAAACCCAAAAGAAAATTCATGCACTTCTGTGCGTTCCTCCCCTGCAATACAAAATTAATCTCTGGTCTCCATTTGCTGCTGTCTGTTTTTTTACTTGCTGCCGAGAACTGAGGTTCACATCCTCCCGTGTGCAATACCCATTTTTTTTACATTGAAGTCAACTCTGTTACCATACATTTTGAAAATAATAAAAAAAAACTTCCATTAAATTTATGCCCATACTCCATATTAACTCGCCGTATTGAGAACATTGAAAAACATTACCAAACATGTCATAACAATAAACATAGGGTATGGGTTATAATAATACACCATGCTGTATTTAATTGTCAACAGGCCCGTATGTACTTTGGAAAATTTATCGGCTGTGAACCTTTCCTTGAATCGAACGGCGGAGAGAGAAGACTTTAATCGAACGGCGGAGGATGCATATCGGAACACCTTTCTCACGGTACTTTACACCAAAGTTGCACTGTGTTAAATCAACGGTTGTAAATGCTGGAGGTCATCGAACGAGGGAAATCAATATCGGAAGGGGTGAGTTGACTGAGTGTTATCGTCCGAAAAGTGTCAGGTGATGATGTCACGGTAGTCCACATGTCTGCGTCGGAGCACCTTCGTACGGAAACCACTTTTGCCAAAGAGCGGTGCGATGGCTTCCTGGCGGTTTAGGTTTGCTGATGGGTGGTTTCGGGGGTTGAACGGTCAGTGTTGAATGCTGGCCCGCGCGCAGGGAAATTACAATTTTAACAAAATGCCGTATGATAGGAATTCTGTATTATCGGAGAATGAATGTTCTATGATCGCAGTAATTACGATGATCAGAAGATCGGAATATGCCTGATGCCCTCCTGTAAACTCCAATCCATAGGGTACTTGCACGTACAGATGCTAAAATGGAAACTAGTCGACATAATAAGAAAGCAAGTGAACGCATTACAGATTGTCACGATTACAGAAAAGCATTACGGAATATATTGATTGTCACAATTACAGAAAAGCATTACAGAATATACAGAGAAGCATTACGGAATATATTGATTGTCACAATTACGGAATATACAGAACAGCATACTTATTAGATGAAGTCTCATCTACCCAGAATAATTTCATTTCAATAATAGCATTAGCATTTTAAGGATGGATCTTTGCGAAATCTAGCGATTTTTTCCCTTCCAGTTTGTTAGAGAGATAATGGCGATTGTAGTCTGCATGTTTGTAGTCTGCATGTTTGTACGATCTGTAGAGGCGTGGTCGAGCTTCATCTATAAGCTGAGGCAAAGGACCAATTATTCAACATTATAACTTGGGGCATGGAACGTGACTATAGACAATCTTTCCTTCTTCCTATTCTTCAGTGCCCCGTGCTCTATACTCTTGTATTTCCCATTCGTTAGGACCTGAATGTAACATTTCCAAATAAGATTCGTATACCAATCAATAAGAAAAATTCGCAACAGTTTACGAAGAGTACTAACTTTCCAATCGAGACGGAACTCATACACCAATAGAGACGGAATTCATACACTAATCAAAAGAAAAAGTGGCAACAGTTCCCACAGTATTGGAAAGTGGCAACAGTATTAACTTTGCTGATGAGATTCAAATGGCAATAGAGACGGAATTCAAAAACGGAAATAGCGGAGGTTTTCCAAATATACTAATTGCTACAGTGGAAAAGTAAGATTCTTTAGAACCTAGAGAAATTTCCAATGCTAGCCATTCGTCTGTAATGGACGGAACAAAACCCTAAAATTTATGTCATCTCGAATGAGCACAGTTTTGTATTACTTTTTGGTTAAAGCGAATATATGTTTTCTTGTTAAAGTAGATATATATTGACCTCTAGAATGTCACTGATATTGATGACCAGAGCGTTGGGGATAGGTTCCACCGAAATCCATAGGAAGTTGTTAAGAAATACTCGTCGTCTTGGAGTAATAAAGTTAGAGCACTCCCGTCTGAGTGGACGCTTAAGCCTAAAACAAGGTCAGGTCTCCTACAGGGTGGATAGTAATTCATGTGGACTGCTTGAACGTTCTCTCCGAACATAACTTCAGCTGGAGATTCTCGGCAATGAGGCGGAGAAGTGTTCTACATAACTTCAAAACCACACTTGAATAAGCTTCCAAAATATCTTTGTAAAGCAAAACGAAGCCAAACAATAAATCCAATAGTTCATTCTATAGGAAGATAAAATGCAAAGGCAAATGGCGGAAGTTTCACTCTTTTAAATATAGAAAATCGGCCAATGTTTTTCTGAAAATTCTAATTAGAGTGGGCATGTTTTTGAGAAAATCTTGCTTATTTTTTTTTAAAATCTTAATTATAGTGGTTAAGTTTCAGGATTTTAAAAGATTTTAAGTACAAATAATTAAATTTATGATAATGCTGAACCTATTTTCACCATTTAAAAATAATTTAAACCATCCCACTATCTATACTAAAATTTAGCTTTGTAGCCTAAATTATAACCTCATTGGAAAACGCCTTAGCCCCATATCCTCTATGTGCCGTTTTCAATCTTCAGTTTTTAGGTAAAGTAGTTCCCAAAGTTGTGTGTCAAGAACAGCTAAAACTAATGCCTTTTCATTAAAAAATCCATCTACTATTTATCTTGCTAGTCATATTCAAAGCGAAGCAGAACCTATTATAAATTGAAAATTGCAAACAATAAGAAAATTTGGTTCCACCTTGACTTATGTGAAAATTAATTTTACGAGGGCAAAGAATTCAGAAGTTGCGGCAAAGTAAACAAGGTCAACTTCAGTTGCGGAAAGCTAAATCTTAAGTTGCTAAAAGGATATAGCAACACGCGGAAATTTAATTGTGTAAGATTAAAATTATAACGAAACTCCTCACTTTATATTATATGTCAAAATATAAAGAAATTATATTTGGTGATAAATGGAGGCTGCAGCTCCAAGTGAAAATACAAAGAACTTATTCTGATTTGCATCAATGGGAGTAAACTTCTATGTAAAACTAGTTTTCACGTGTCCACCAAGATTTCTCCACTATTTTCTCCTCACTACCTCACAGAGTCTCGTTCCCTAACTTGCCCAACATGTGTCCAACATGCCCAACATTACAAATGACTTTTATTTGCATATTTATCTTAACATACAAATTTGACATTAATTACATGACAGAGAAAATATTTAATACACAACTTGGGCGAATTTACATAGTAAATGATTTTTTAAACTTGCAGGTGTTGTGGAGTGTGGACAACAGTCGCGGAATGAATGTTTGCTCATATCTAATTAATAAACTTCATTAAATGCCTTAACTCCTCTGTTGTGTTGCGGAATGGTCACTTGTGAACTTCTGTTATGATTTCTGTCTTTCTGCCTGCAAACAAAATCACAACCGTGTAGTGGTTCACTGGGCAACACAGTCGTGGAATGAATGTTTGCCCATATCTAATTAATAAACTTCATTAAATTCCTTAACTCCACTGTTTCACTGGGCAACACAGTCGTGGAATGAATGTTTGCCCATATCTAATTAATAAACTTCATTAAATTCCTTAACTCCACTGTTGTGTTGCGGAATGGTCTGCTGTGAACTTCTGTTCTGACTTCTATCCTTCAGCCTGCAAATAAAATCGCAATCGTGCAGTGGTTGACTGGGCAAGCATGGTGTTTGTTAGTGTGTTAAGGCGGTGGTTGGGATTATTATGTCCAAAACTCTCCCTTAATAACAACTGCAACCATTGACAATTCCCAAACAATCTCTAAGATAAACAAAATTTTCACGTGCCAATGGCTTTGTGAAAATATCAACAAACTATTCCTGTGACCTTCAGTGTTGCAACACAATTTCATCATTGTTAATCAACTCTTTGATAAAATTATATTTAACATCAATATGTTTGGTCTTCTTGTGAGAGACTGAATTCTTTGACAAGGTAATTGCGGATGTGTTATCGTAGAAAATAGTTGTCGCTCCCTCTTGGTCGTAGTGAAGATCTGTCAACATCCTTCTCATCCAAACTGCCTGACACGCTGCTACTGTTGCGACGACATATTCATCTTCTGCTGTTGATAATGAAACTATCGGTTGCTTCTTAGAGGCCCATGAAATGGCCCCTTAACCTAAATGAAAAACATATCATGATGTTCTCTTTCTATCATTGACACTTATTGCCCAATCACTGTCAGTGTAACCAACCAGCCTGAAATCACTTATTGCGGTGTACAAAACGGCATACTATTTTGTCCCATTGACATACCTTAGAATTATTTTTGCTGCTTGCCAATGTGTCTCTTTGGGTGTCTCCATGAACCTCGACACCAAACTCACTGCAAACATTATATCCGGCCTAGTGGTGGTCAAATACATCAAGCTGCTTATCATGCTTTTGTATAATGCCAGATTGACATTGCTGTTGCAATATTTTTTGCTCAACTTCAACCCCATGATAGTTGGAGTTGGTGCGAGCTTGCTGTTCTACATATTAAACCTCTCCAAAATGTCTGCTACATACTTTGCTTGAGAGATAAAAATGTCATTTTTTATTTGTTTCACTTCTATTCCCAAAAAATATCTTAACTACCTTAAGTTAGTCATTTCAAATTCATTCTTCATGACTTGTTTGAAATCAACGATGAGAAAATCATCAATGCCTATAAAAATTAAATCATCTACATATAAGACAATGATGAGAATATTACCATAGCTCTCTTTGATGTAGAGAGTGGGTTTACAGTCACATTTGTCGAAACCAATGTCCAACAAGTAGGCACCTATCCTACTTTACCATGCACGCAGTGTTTGATTTAGCCCATAAAGAGCTTTCCTCAACCAATACACTTTGTCTTCTTGGCCTTCTACCTCATAATGAGGTTGTTGCGCAACATACACTTCCTCTTTCAACACTCCATTCAAGGATGCTGACTTTACGTCCATTTGATACACTTTCCATTTATGTTGTGCGACAATCGCCACAACTGTATGCACTGTCTCCATCTTTGCGACTAGTGTGAACGTCTCCTCATAATCTCTTCCATGCTGCTGCTTGTATGCTTTGACAACTAGCCTTGTTTTATGCCTTTCAATCTTCCCATTGACATTTCTCTTGGTCGTATAGACCCACTTCACTCCAATGACTTGTTTTCTTTGCAGAAAGTCCACTAACTCTTATGTGTCATTCCTTTATATTGCTTATATTTCTTCCTCTTTTGTTGCAACCCATTTTTCTTCTTTGACTGCATCTTCAAAATGGATTGGATCATCTACATGACAAAACAAAGCAAATAACGAATTCAGACCAGCGTTGCTATCAACTTCATCTTGCTCATAAAATTAATTTAGATTTCTGAATTTTGGTCTTCTTGTGCTTGTTGAAGATGGGCTTGATATGTCACTTGGTGTTGCACTTTGTGGCATGCTTGGAGAAGCACTTGTTGGACCACGTGACGTTGTCCTATTATTTATTGATGGTGTTCCTTGCTACTTGCTTTGTTGCACTTGAATAGGTGTAGAGGGAGTCACTGTTGAGGAATTGTTTGATTTTGTCAATTCCTCTCTATCCTCATGTGGTATACATGCTTTTACATTGACTGTCTTCTCTAAACTTCCATCTCATGCTTCCTCTTCTATGAACTGCACATCTCTACTAATTATGACATTCTTGGTTAATGGATTGTAGAGTTTGTATGATTTGGATTCATCAATGTATCCAACAAATATGCATTTCTTCCCCTTGCTGTCCAACTTTTCCTTAACTCTTTCGGGACATGTGCATATTCCACACAACTAAAAACTCTCATGTGAGTGACACTATGCTTTCCTCCACTCCATGCCTCTTCAGAAACTACGCTATGGAAACTTTTGGTTGGACATCTATTGAAAATATATGCTGCACATGCGATAATTTCAACCCAATAATCATTTGGCAAATGCTTTGCCTTCAACATACTCCTTGCCATCTCCATAATGGTCCTATTCTTCCTTTCTGCTACACCATTTTGCTGAGTTGTTTATCTTGCTGTAAATTTCTTGTGAATTCCATGCTCCCTGCAAAATCGAAGGAAATCATTTGAGATATATTCACCACCTCTGTCAGTCTTGAGGACTTTGATGTAGTGTCCAATTTGCTTCTCAACAAGATCCTTGTATTAGCAAAAGTGATCAAACACTTCACTTTTATGTTTTAGGAGATAGACCCATGTCTTCCTTGTGTAGTCATCTATGAAGGTCAATACATAGTGGCTACCACCAATTGATGGTGTCTGCATTGGTCCACATAAATCTGAGTGGACAATATCCAAAGGTGCCTTTGCCCTTACTGACTTTCCTGTAAGAAATGTCTCTCTATGTTGCTTGCCCAAGATACATCATTCACATAGGATGTATGGTTTTTCTATGAATGGAAAATCCTTCACCATGCCCTTCCTATGCAACAAATTCAAACCTCCAAAGTTGAGATGTCCAAATCTCAAATGCCATAATCAATTTTCATCATTGACCTCTGCTTGATAGTTCACTTGTGTGACAACTGCCTCTTTTCTTCCATCCTCTTGTGAGTTCAGTGATAGTTGTGCTTATGCACCTTCTTATTTCAAATCTGATCTTATGTTTAGGGGAAAATTTTTATTGTTTGTCATCTACACTTTCACAATCAGCTGTCTGCATGGAGGCCTATCCAAAATTGTGTACACATCATTTTTGAAAAATACATTGTAGCCCTTTTGCATGAGTTGTCCAATGCTTATGAGGTTATGCTTTAGACTGGGGACAAAGTAAACATCTGAGATTTACTTCTTCTCCCCCTTCTTTGTTAAGATATTAATTCTTCCTTTTCCCATGACAGAGACTTTGCTATCAGCCCCTAATGTCACTTCAGATTTCAGACTTTCATCTAGATTGGAAAACATTTCTATGTTCCGTGACATGTGGTTACTACACCCTGAATCTGGATACCATATATCACTTTGTTTTTCATGTGCTAAATTACAATCTAAAAACATGCTATCATGGTTTTGATTTTCTTTTGTGAAATTTACACTTAGCTTGTTACTAATGTCATATTTCTTATTTCTACATTCATTTGCATAATGACCATACTTCTTACAATAATGACATTGGACTTGAGATTTATCATACCTCTGATCTTGTGCTTGATTTTGGTTTGGGTCTTGACTTGGATTTTGATTTTTACCCCTTCCACTTGAGCATGAAGGGCTGGTTCTTCCACCTTTGTGTGGGCTTCTTCCTCTTCCTCTAGCATATGATCTTTCTCCGTCTCGACCTTGACCAAAGGAAACTTGCATCTTGAAGGCATGCTCCAATGAGGAACTTGTTGTTCTATTCAGTATATGTTCATGAGAAATCAGTGATTCATGAAGCTCATTCACTAAGAATTGTGAGAGATCTTTTGTCTCTTCTATGGCCACAAAAATGGCATCAAGCCTTGCTGGCAGGCTTCTCAAAAATTTCTCAACTATTCTCCTTTCTTCAAGTGTCTCATCATGAGACCTGATTTGAGTAACCAATCCAATTACATGTGTAAAAAATGAGTCTACATTCTCTGACTCTTTCATTCAAAGTGTTTCAAAATCTCTTCTCAACATTTGTAGTTTTGTTGTCTTGACTTTTTCCATGTCTTGGTAGGATGTCTTGAGGGTGTCCCATGCTTGCTTGGAATTCATTGTTGCTGCAACCATTGGGAAAATACTTTCATGAACTACTTGAAAAATTTAGAACAGGGATTTTGAATCTTTCTTCCTATTGTCCCTTAACAAATCTCTTTCTGCTTGAGATAGAGCATTGTATGCTGCTGCATTTTCTGGTTCTTGAAAACCATTCTCCACCAAATCCCAAATGTCTTGAAACAAAAACAGAGCCTTCATTGTAATCGCCCAACAATCATAATTTTTTCCATTAAACTGAGGTATCTGAGGATTAGTTGAGCTTGTGCTTGATGCTTCCATTTCTGGGTGAAACAAAAACTTTCTACCTGCTGGTAAATATGCTAAAAACAATTTGCCTTCAAATTAAATTTTAATTGCTAGTAAAAACACTTTTTTTTACATTAACAATATTTAATCTGCTCTGATACCATGTCAAAAAAATAATTTTACGAGGGCAAAGGAACTCAGAAATCAGTTGCGGAAAAGTAAGCAAGGTCAAATTCAGTTGTGGAAAGGTAAATATTAGGTTGCTGTGAGGATATCGCAACTAGACAAGGACTTAATTAAAACACAGAGTTCACTCGCGACAAAACAGAGTAAAATAAACAAGGTTGCGGAAATTTACTTGTGTAAGATTAAAACCATAACGCAACTGTCCTCACTTTATATTATATGTCAAAACATAAAGAAATTACATTCACGTGATAAATGGAGGTTGTAGTTCCAAGTGAAAATACAAAGAACTTACTACAATTTATGCATCACTGGTATGTGGAGTAAACTTCTATGTAAAACTAGTTTTCATGCGCCCACCAAAATTTCCTCCACTATTTTCTCCTCACTACCTCACAGAGTTTCATTCCCTAACTTGCCCAACATGCCAAACGTTACAAATGAATTTTATTTGCATATTTATCTTAACATACAAATTTGATATTAATTACATGATAGAGAAAATATTTAATACGCAACATGGGCGAATTTACATAGTAAATGATCTTATGAACTTGCAGGTGTTGTGGAGTGTGGGCAACAGTCGCGGAATAAATGTTTTCCCATATCTAATTAATAATCTTCATTAAATGCCTTAACTCCTTTGTTCTATTACAGAATGGTCTGCTGAACTTCTGTTCTAACTTCTATCCTTCTTCCTGCAAACAAAATCACAACTGTGCAGTGGTTGACTAGGCAAGCATGGTGTTTGCCAGTGTGTTAAGGCAGTGGTTGGGATTATTATTTCCAACAACTCAGTTTCGATAAATCCATGATAAAAATAAACCTATGTTCACATAAGTCTAATTATTTACACAGTTCGTATGGGAGCACTGGCATCACCTGAAATGAGGAGGTTTAGATGGCCAAAGTTTTTCCATTCTGATAGCCTTTTGCATTGTTCCCAAGGCCATGATATCACACCAGTCTAGCTTCTAATCCTCAGAGAAGATAAAATCGTGGCCATATCCTTAAATAGTCCCGAGCTTCATTGGGTATTTCTCTTTCTCTTATAAGTGTTGAGATTTTCTTTTTTTCACCCAGAGAGGCAGAGGAGTGTGACTTTCGCGAAGCTGATTTTGTGTAGCTCCATGACTCTTCAGGAAGTTGATTTTGTGCAGCTACATAGAGACTTAAAAACATAGTAGTTTAGAGAAACACATTAATAACTTAGGATTGAATTTTAAAACATGAAAATACATTCACATGAGACTGCGACTCATTCACCAAGTAAAAACAAGGTTTACAGAGATTATCACTTCACATGGAATAACACACTATAAAAAACTGTTGTTTTCATGCACCCATCAAAATTTGCTCCACCATTTTCTCCTAGAATAACACATATTAAAACATAGTAACTGTTGTTTTCATGCGCCCACCAAAATTTGCTCCACCATTTTCTTCTAAGAGACTCTCACTTTCTTTTTCTCTTACTCTTTTACTTGCAAAATGACTTTTACATGCTTCTTTATCTCAACATACAATTTTTACATTAATTCATGATAGAGAAAATAATTAATACGTTGTTGTTAATGAGTGTGATCATAATCGCGTAGGTGTTTGTGGAGTGTGGGCTATAGTTGCAAAATGAATGCTTGCCCATATCTCTTTACCAAAATATATTAAATGCCTTAAATTCTTTGTTGCATTTCGGAATGGTTCACACAGTACTTCTGTTTTGGCTTCAGTCCTTCCATCTTCAAACAGAGACGCAACTTGAAAAAAATACTTCTGACAAGTATGTCTGCTGTGAGGTGTTTAATGTGGTGTTCGGGATTAATATCTCCAACACTCCCCCTTAATCACAATTGCAGTCATTGACAATTACCAAACAACTTTTGAAATAAACAAAACTTTCACATGACTCAATGACTTTGTGAAAATATCATCAAATTGTTCCTGTGACTTGCAGTGCTGCAACACAATTTTATCATTGTTAATTGACTCTTTAATAAAATGATATTTAGAATCAATATGCTTGGTCCTCTTGTGAAATACAAAATTCTTAGGCAATGCAATTGTTGAGGTGTTGTTGTAGAAAATAGTTGTCATTCCTTCTTGGTCATGATGAAGATCCCTCAACATCATTTTCATCCAAACTGCATGACATGTTGCTGCTGTTGTTGCAACATATTCATCTTGTGCTGTTGACAATGACACTATTGGCTGCTTCTTGGAGGCCCATGAAATGGCTCCAGAACCTAAATGAAAAACATATCTTGGTATGCTCTTTCTGTCATCGACACTTCTAGCCCAATCATTGTCAGTGTAACAAAGCAACCTGGAATCACTTGTTGTTGTGTACAAAATTCCATAATGTTTTGTTCCATTGACATACCTTAAAATCCTTTTCACTTCTTGCCAATGTGTCTCCTTGGGTGTCTCCATAAACCTCGACACCAAACTTACTAGATACATTATATCCAGCCTAGTGGCAGTTAAATACATCAAGCTACCTATCATGCTTTTGTATAATGTCGGATTGACATTTCTACTACAATCTTCTTTGCTCAACTTCAACCCCATGATAGTTGGAGTTGGTGCGGGCTTGCTTTTCTTCATTTTAAACCTCCCCAAAATGTTTGCCACATACTTTTCTTGAGAGATAAAAGTGGCATTTCTGTTTGCTTCACTTCTATGCCCAAAAGGTATCTTAACAATCCCAAGTCAGTCAATTCAAACTCACTCTTCATGACGTGTTTGAAATCAGCGATGATTAAATCATCACTACCTATAAAAATCAAATCATCTACATATAAGATGTCAATGAGAATCTTACCTTCACCCTCTTTGATGTAGAGAGTGGGTTCACCGTCACATTTGTCGAAACCACTGTCCAACAAGTAGGAAACTATCCTATTGTACCAGGTGCCCGGTGCTTGCTTTAACCCATAAAGAGCTTTCCTTAACTAATACGCTTTGTCTTCTTTGCCTTATACCTCATAACTAGGCAGTTGCACAACATACACTTCTTCTTTCAGCACCCCGTTTAAGAATGCATGTCAACTATGTGGATTGTCTCCATCCTCGCGGCTAGTGCAAACGTCTCTGCGTAATCTCTGCCATGTTGCTGCTTGTATCCTTTGAAGACTAGACTTGCTTTGTGTTTTTCAATATTTCCCTCAATGTTGCTTTTGGTCTTATAGATCCACTTCACTCCAATGACATCAGAAGGCTCACTTACTCCCATGTGTCATTCCTTTCTATTGCTTCTATTTCTTTTTCCATTTACACAACCCATTTTTCTTCTTTGACCATGTCTTCAAAATGGATTGGGTTATCTACATGAAAAAATAATTCAAATAAGGAATTTAGACTAGCACTACTATCAACTTCTTCTTGCTCATAAATTTCATTTAAATTTGTAAATTTTGGTCTTCTTGTGCTTGCTGAAGATGGGCTTGACATGTCACTTGGTTTTGTGCTTTGTGGTGTGCTTGAATAGGAGTAGAGGATTGTTGAGGAATTACTTGCTATTGTTAATTCCTCTTTGTCCTCATGCGGTATACATGCTTTCACATTGACTGTCTTCTATAAACTTCCATTCCATGCTTCCTCTTCTATAAACTGCACATCTCTGCTGATTATGACCTTCTTGGTTAATGGATTGTAGAGTTTGTATGCCTTGGATTCATCATTGCATCCAAAAAATATAATTTTCTCCCCCTTGCTGTCCAACTTCTTCCTCAACTCATTCAGGACATGTGCATACTCTACACATTCAAAAACTCTCATGTGGGTGACACTATGCTTTCTTCCACTCCACGCCTCTTCAAGAGCTATGTTCTAGATGCTCTTGGTTGGACATTTGTTCAAGATATATGCTGCACAAGTGACTACTTCAGCCTAATAATCATTTGGAAAATTCTTTGCCTTCAACATAATCCTTTCCATTTCCATAATGATCCTATTCTTTCTTTCTGCCACACCATTTTGCTGAGGTGTATACCTTGTTGTAAACTGCTTGTGAATTCCATGCTCCCTACAAAAATGAAAGAAATCATTTGAGATGTATTCTATACCTCTGTCAGTCCTCAGGACTTTGATGTAGTGTCCACTTTGCTTCTCAACAAGAGCTTTGTATTGGTTAAAGTGCTCAAACACTTCGCTTTTCTGTTTTAGGAGATAGACCCATGTCTTCCTTGTGTTGTCATATACGAAGGTCAATACATAGTGGCTGCCACCAATTGATGGTGTCTACATTGGTCCACGTAAATCTAAGTGGACAATCTCCAAAGGTACCTTTTCCCTTACTGACTTTCCTGCTGGAAATGTCTTTCTATGTTGTTGGTCCAAGATACATCCTTCACATAGGCTATCTAGTTTTTCTATGAGTGGCAAGACCTTCACCATTCCTTTCCTATGCAGAAAATTCAAACCTCCAAAGTTGAGATGTCCAAATCTCAAATGCCATAACCAATTTTCATCTTTAACCTCTGCTTGATAGTTCACTTGTGTGACAACTGCCTCTTTTCTTCCATCCTCTTGTGAGTTTATTGATAGTTGTGCTTGTGCACCTTCTTCTTTCAAATCTGATCTTATCTTTAGGGGAAACATTTTATTGTTTGTCATCCACACCTTCTCAGTCAAATTTTTGCTTGGAGGCCTATCTAAAATTGTGCACACATCATTTTTGAAAAAGACATTGTAGCCCTTTTGCATGAGTTATCCAATGCTTATGAGGTTATGCTTCAAACTCGGGAAAAAGTAAAAATCTGAGATGTACTTCTTCTCCCCCTTCTTTGTTAGGATATTAACTCTTCCTTCTCCCATGATAGAGACTTTGCTATCAGTCCCTAATGTCGCTTTAGATTACACACTTTCACTTAGATTGGAAAACATTTCTATGTTTCCTGACATGTGGTTGCTACACCCTGAATCTAAGATACCATATATCACTTTGTTTTTCTTGTGCTACATTACAAACTAAAAACATGCTATCATGGCTTTGATTTTCTTTTGTGAAATTTACACTTGGTTTGTTACTAATGTCATATTGCTTCTTTCTACATTCATTTGCATAATGGCCATACTTCTTACAGTAATGAAATTGAACTTGAGATTTATCATACCTCTGACCTTATGCTTGATTTAGACTTGGGCCTTAACTTGGATTTTGATTGCGGCCTCTTCCACTTGAGCTTGAAGGGCTGATTCTTCCACTTCTCTGTGGGCTCCTTCCTCTTCCTCTAGCATATGATATTCCTCTGCCTCAATCTTGACCAAATGACACTCGTGTCTTGAAGACATGCTCCAATGAGGAGCTTGTTGCTCTATTCAATCTATGTTCATGAGAAATCAGTGATGCATTAAGCTCATCCACTGAGAACTGCGAGAGATCC
This sequence comes from Pinus taeda, assembly GCA_000404065.3. Lineage (NCBI taxonomy): Eukaryota > Viridiplantae > Streptophyta > Pinopsida > Pinales > Pinaceae > Pinus > Pinus taeda. The sequence continues at coordinate 169,249 of APFE031396751.1, read as the reverse complement.
TTTATCTTTTCTATGGCCACAATAATGGCATCAAACCTTGTTGGAAAACTTCTCAAAACTTTTTCAACTATTCTTCTTTCCTCAAGTGTCTCAACATGGGACGTGATTTGAGTAACTAGCCCACTTAAATGTGTAAAAAACGAGTCTACATTCTCAGACTCTTTCATACAAAGTATTTCAAAATCTCTCCTCAACCTTTGCAGCTTTGATGTCTTGACTTTTGCCATGCCTTGGTAGGATGTTTGGAGGGTGTCCCATGCTTGCTTGGACTTCGTTGTTGCTGCAACCCTCGGGAAAACACTTTCATGAACTGCTTGGAAAGTATAGAACATGGCTTTTGAATCCTTCTTCCTATTGTACTTTAACAAATCTCTTTCTGCTTGAGATAAGGCATTGTATTGTGTTGCATCTGTTGGTTCTTGAAAACCATTCTCCACCAAATCCCAAATGTCTTGAGAAGAAAACAGGGCCTTCATTGTACTAGCCCAATAATCATACTTTTTGCCATTGAACTGAGGTATCTGAGGACTAGTCAAGTGTGTGCTTATGTTTCCATTTCGGAGTGAACAAAAAAAACTTTCTACCTACTAGTAAATATGCTAAAAACAATCTGCCCTCAAAACAATTTTAACTGCTAGTAAAAACACTTACTTTTACACTAACAGAGTTTAACCCGCTCTGATACCATGTTGAGAAAAAAAAATTGAGGTGGAGAGTAGGGGTGTGACTTTCCCGAAGTTGATTTCGATCTATGACTCTTCGGGGAAGTTGATTTTGCCCAGCGACACAAAGACTTAAAAACACAGTATTCATTCACGGAGAAAAAACAAGAATAAGTTTGGAGAAACACAATAATAACTTAAGATTAAATTCTAAAACATAAAATACATTCACATGAGACTGCAGCTCATTCACTAAGTAAAAACAAGGTTTATAGAGATTTTCACTTCACTTGGAATAACACATAGTAAAACACAATGACTATTGTTTTCATGTGCCTACCAAAATTTGCTCCACCATTTTCTCCTCAAAGACTTTCGCTCTCTTTTTCTCTTACTCCCTTACTTGCAAAATGACTTTTACATGCTTCTTTATCTCAACATACAATTTTTACATTAGTGCATGGCAGAGCAAATAATTAATATGTTGTTTCTTTATCTCAACATACAATTTTTACATTAATGCATGACAGAGCACATAATTAATATGATGTTGTTGTTGAGTGTGATCAGAATGGCTTAGGTGTTGGTGGAGTGTGGGCTTGCCCATATTGTTTTTACCAAAATACATTAAATGCTTTAAATTCTTTGTTGTGTTTTGGAATGGTTTGGGATACTTCTGTTCTGGCTTCATTCCTTCCATATTCAAACAAAGAAAACTGCAAAAATACTTCTGACAAATATCACTGCTGTTAAGATGTTTAACACGGTGGTTGGGATTATGCTTGAAAAACTCCAAGGCCATTTTCTTTACACGAATAAGTATTCCTTCATCAATTCCATGATTCAATATCTACAATTTATTTTATTCAGAGTAACAAATAAAATATAGGAAGTACTTTATCAATTGATTAAAGTAATAACAAATAAAATAAAATATGGACAATACTCCATCAACTGATCAAACTAACAAACCCTAATCTATAATAATTCCCTAACCTGAAAGAAGCCCGAGTCTTTGTTGGCAGCGGAGAGCTTCCCCATCTCATGCTCCCTGGAACGGCCTCCGCATAAGAAGAGGTTGGTCATGTCGATGACAGGTATATGCAGGTCAGTGGAAACAACCAGTACTGTTGTTGATCCCATCATCTCTTCTTTGCTTCTGATATATCTCTCGGGAACAGCTCAAAGGTGACATTTTACTCTCCTGCACATCATCAATCTTGTAATGGGATTTAGTTGATGAACTGGCAGCATCTTCATTAATTTGTTTCATTTCCATCGCTAATACTGATTAATACGCTCATCAGCAGAATATAACAGTAGGGAAATACTGAGCAAACGATACTACACGATATGAAAAGCTATAAGTATCAGAGCTATATATAGTGGTAACAACAGAGGCTCTTCGTATGAAGCAATAATTAGACACCGTATCACACATGGCATCCAGTGAAACCATGAATTATATCCTCGGCATATATTCTGGTATCTCTTATTGTTCTGATGTCATATATATCTGATCGTCTCTCTCATATACCGTGAGGCTCCAAATATTCTTAATGACAAATGGGAGGCTGGAGGTCCTTCATTGCAACTTTTACCTCTCAGAAATGCTCTTCTCTTTTGCTTTAATATGGCTCCCGATTTTCCTTCTGCTATTGGGGCAATGGGGGAGTGATTTGACACTCCTTTCGTTTCGGCCTTGTATTAAACACAACAAAGTGTATCTTTTTCTTCTATAATGTACTGTGCAGAACCAAGCTGTTTACTTGTGTCAGGAAGATGCGCGAGTCTGTGGATATTCCAAAGGAGACAAACAAACCCAAAAAATTCAGTATTCAAATCTTATCAGTATATCTGGAATGACCACCGTTTATTAATGATAATCACATCTATAAAATAGGTCGTAGATTAACTACTCTTACCTTTCTGGAGTTTCTGGGCATATTTTGTGGACAAATTTACTGAAAATTGGTAAGGATTTGTTGGGAGTGGTCAACTTCGAACAATCCAAATGCATATACAAAATTACTAAATTCATTTTTACATTAAGGAAAAATGAAGTCATTTTTATATTAAGGAAAAATGACGTTAGTGATCCATCATACCTTGGAATTTTTTGGACATGGCCTGTCTAGTTGTAATTGGAGGTGAATGTGGTGGGGGAGTGGAGTTGAGTTGAAGAGATCTTGCATTTAAAGCTAGTTTTTGACACGTAGGAATATTTCAAAATACTATCATGGACTCTTCATAGCATTTGGCACATAACCACACTATTTATTTATGATTACTCTGATTATAATCCATCGTGACTAGAACATCATGTATCTTACGTTGTTTATATTTCTCATGCATTTTGTGGATAGAAATATGGGTTGTTTTAGCACATGAAAAAAAGGCTTATTAATCTTGTTTTTTTATTTATTTGGATTGTTGTATCACCAATGTTAAAGTGCAATGGTACCAAATGTAATTTTGGTCAAATTTGTTTTTTTTTCTACCAATTAAAATGCCCAAATTTAAAATTGGAATGTAAGTATCTTTAAATAAAAGAAACTTTTTTAGCTCTTAAAATAACGAAATTCCAATTAAAACACGATATACAATAAGAGTTAATAGCACCTTATATTTTTAAAAATTAAATTAGAACATAATTATGTTCGAATAAAATCTTAACTATTTCAGAATAAATATGCCCATCAACTATTTTAATCTTCCTAGAAACCAAAGGCCATTTCCAATATACACTAACCATTGGTGCTGGCGACTTATCACTTTCCTTACAATTCCTTAGAAAATTATGATGAAGCCCTTGACATCGTCAGTGTGCCTAGTAGCGAACTATGTTTTTCGTGGAGACTAAATTAAATTTGTTAAACGGAGATCCATTCTTGGCATCGTGATTTTTTCGTCGAGAGCTATAAAACATTGTATTGGGGTATCTCAATTAGAAGATTGATTTTTGATGGCGATGTTTCAGCTTTGCTTGAATAAACAAAACCTTGTTTCCTTGGAGTTATTTGAATTGCTTTATTCAGGAAGCCTTGAACCTTCTTTGTTGGGACTTATTTGAATTGGTTTAGATCATAACATTTGTTTACGGGAACGTTGTTTTTAGCATATTTTTACGGGATTACCGACAACGGTTGTCAGTCAACATGTCCATTGTGAAAGATTTAGGCAACCGAGTCTTCATAAGGACAATAGTTGCGGAGACTTATGCAACTAAACAGAAATAAAAACTTAGAAATTTTACTAGCAGTTAAACAATGTAAAAGGGAACAACACAATAATAATATTTTTGGATTATAATTCTATTACATGAAATACATAAAAATATTATAATTCTATTACACGAAATACATTTATATGAAATACATTTATATGGACGCTGAGGCTTTTTCACCAAGTTAAAACAAATATTCTTATTGTGATTTACACTGCATCAGGAATTGGTGAGTGTTGGAAGAATCACCGCATCTCTATGGAATTTGTAATTTCCACCCTAGGGATCTTAGTTATTGGTTTCAAATGTTTATTAACAGTTGGAATCTGTAATTTTCACCCTAGGGATCTTAGTTATTGGTTTGGAATGTTTATTAACAGCTGTAGGTTTTGGTGTAATGAGAAAACCACCTAGGTTTGATTCCCCCAAGTTTGCGTTTGGAGGGGGGGGGGGGGGGGGGGGGTTGTGAAAGAATCACCGCATCTCTATGGAATTTGTAATTTCCCACCCTGGGATCTTAATTACTGGTTTGGAGGGGGGGGGGGGGTGTTGGAAGAATCACCGCATCTCTATGGAATTTGTAATTTCCACCCTGGGGATCTTAATTATTGGTTTGGAAAGTTTATCAATACCTGCGGGTTTTGGTGTAACAGAAAACCTCTTCATATGGATCATATGGGCAACGTGGTGTGGGGCACTCTTCTCACTTGGCAGACACATTGAGAACCCCGAAGGAAGAAAAAAGGAGTTGGAAAGAAGAAAATGACAAAATCATGCAGGCACAAGAGAAACAAATAGAGGTAAATGTGATACTACTTCAGAGTTTGTCAGATTTACAGCGACAAAGACCGCTTCAGATCAGCCATGGACATGAGGACAAAACTAATAGGGCATATGACAGTAGGTCTCCTAGTAGACATAGGTCGGATAGATCTGACAAAATCAGATATTGTAAGCTGTTGGACACTCTCGATAGGGGAGGTGATTGACATAGGTAATATTCCAGTCATGGTTCTGATATGCATTATGATCGTCATTGTTATCATCCTTACAGGAGGAGTGATAGGGGATGCTTTCCGGATGAGTTTAAGAAGGAAAAGTCACCTACCTTTGACGGAGATATGAATAAATCATAGGATGAAGAAGCATGGTTGCTTGGTGTGAATAAATTCTTCCAATTGCATGATTATTCAAAAAACATGAAAGAAAAGATAGCCACTTTCAGTATCAAAGGTAAAGTGTATATTTGGTGGGAAGACGTGAAGAATGTCAAAGGTATACATGAGGAGGATTTGACTTGGCATGAATTTGAAAAGATCTTCAAGAAGAAGTACTTGTCTGAGAGGTACTATCATGATAGGACTAAGGAGTTTTATGAGTTGCATATGGGTTCTATGACAGATGATGAGTATCCTAGCAGATTTTTGGAGTTATGGAGATACGTGCCTTACCTCACAGAGGAGAAGGCTAAGGTTTAGAGATTCATTAGTGGACTACTAGTTTCTTACAAAGAACAAATTGTGTTCGATGAACCTAGATTGTTAGGGAAGGCCATCTGAAAGTTGAAGAATTGTTATGAGTAGTCGAAGCACAAAGTTGAGCCTAACCATGACTTGAAAATAAACGAGTAATCTAAAGGAAAATGACCACCAAAGAGAGGAAGACCTCAAGATGAAAGTGAGAAAGAAAATGAAGTTCCTTAAAGGATATTCAATACAACTGAGAAGCGATGTTGAGAGAAACAACCTAGAGGCAGTGGTAGGGAACCATTGGAGTGTTGGATATATGGTAAGTATCATCGTAAGAGGGCTTTTCTGAAGTATCAAAGTGGTAGTAGACCCTAGATATATGGTGCTGAGGAGGCGCATACAATTGGTGATGTTGGTCATAGCATTCATTAAATCTACACAGCTGTGGAAAACAGTTAGGACAATCATCAAGCATCAATCATTGAGATGGACGGTAAGATTTGTGATTAAATTGTTTTTATTTTGATTGATCTCGGATCTAACTATAGTTATATTAATCTTGACCTAGTGAATAAGTATGGTTTGAGAAAATAAGTGCATGCATAATATTTGGTTGGTAGAGTTGGCTACCGGTGCAAAGAAGCAAGTTCACCATTGGGTAAGAGCTTGTACATTTGAGTTAAATGGTATGCTTACAATAGTACATTTGAATGTATCTCCATTTGGATCATATAGTATGCTTTTGGATATGGATTGGATATAACTTCACAGAACAAATGTGGATTCTTCGACAAGGAAATTGAGTGAGTGGATGATAGTGGGGAAAAGAGGACTTTGTAGGGAAGAAACAGCCTACAACAGTGAGGATGGTTACCGCTATGCATGATAAGAACAATTGTAGAAAAGGTTGTGTGATTTTTGCAGTACAAATTTCTAGTGACAAGGGTAAGAAGGTTGAGGATGTCGATGTGTTGAGAAGGTACCTAGTTTCGCAGCAATTTTAGGATATATTCCCTAAGGACATTATAGAGTTGCCACCTCACATGGAGGTAGAATTTTCTATTGATTTGGTGCCAGGGGCAGCTCCAACATCAAAAGCACCTTACAGGATGAGCACACCTGAGTTGGTTGAGTTAAAGTTGAAACTGAAGGAAATGTTGGACAAGGGGTACATTAGGTCAAGTGTATCACTTTGGGGAGCACCAGTGTTGTTCGTAAAGAAGAAAGATGGTACTCTTAGATTGTGCATTGATTATGGGTAGCTGAACAAAGTCATGATCAAGAACATGTACCCTTTTTCAAGGATTGATGATTTGTTTGATCAGTTGAAGGGAGAAGCATTGTTCTCTAAGATCTGGTTGATATTGGAAAACCATCAAGTACGAATCAAGGAAGAGGATATCTTCAATGCTGCGTTCAGGACTAGGTATGGGAATTATGAGTTTGTTGTTGTTCCATTCGACTTGACTAATGCTCCAGCTACATTTATGTGTTTGTTGAATAGTGTGTTGCATCCTTATCTGGACAAGTTTGTTATTGTATTCATTGATGACATACTTGTATATTCTAAGAATGAGGAAGAACATGCTGAGCATTTAGCAGCAACGTTGAGATTCCTTAGAGAGAATCCATTGTATGCTAACCTTAGCTAGTGAAACTTCTTTCATACTTATGTACATTACTTGGGGCATGTTGTCTCTAAGAATGGCATAACATTGGATCTAAGAAAGATAAGGGCCATCATGGAGTCGGAAAATCCTAAGAATGTGGATGAGGTGAAATAATTTATGGGATTGGAAAGTTAATACAGGAGGTTCATCAGGAACTTCTCATGCATTGCATATCCTATCACATCACTGCAACACAAAGGTAAGAGATTTGAATGGGCAGAAGAATGTGAGGCTAGTTTTGAGCAACTTAAGTAGTTGTTGACACATGCATCAGTGTTGCATATTGTGGATCCGGAAAAGGAGTTTGTATTGTGTATAGATGATTGCAAGAGAGGACTTGGTGGAGTTCTCTTGCAAGAAGGACAGGTAGTGTGCTATGAGTCACGAAAACTGAATGAGCATGAGCAAACCTATCCGACACATGATCTTGAGCTAGCAACAATTATGCATGCATTGAAGATGTGGGGACACTATATTCTAAGAAGAAGGTTTACATTGATGAGCGATCATAATGGGTTGATGTACTTGTTTGATCAATTGAATCTAAATTTCCAGAAAGCTAGATGGTTGGCTACCCTTAGTGATTTTGACGTCAAGATAAGAAACATCAAAGGGAAGGAGAACTAGGTTGCAGATTCTCTTAGCAGGAAGATACAGGTAAATCATATAGCAGCTACGAGCTCTTATGGGACAAAGCTACAAGATAGGATCTTGTAGGAAAGAAAATAGGATTACAAATACATGGATATTATGCATAGGTTACAACAAAGCATAGGTACAGGTATAGGCATAGGTATAGGTACAAGTGCAGTTATAGGTGTAGGTATAGGTACAGGTGATTAGGATGTAGACTATTTCTCACGGTGGATGGTTTGGTGAGGTTTAGAGACAGGATCTATGTGATGAACTGCAGTGAGATCAAGAAGCTTATCTTGAGGGAGTTTCATGCCAATCCATACTCAGGTCATCTAGGATATCAAAGGACATTGACAACGATAAAGAATTTCTACTGTTGTCCGAATCTGATTAAGGAAGTGGTGGAGTTCGTGGCTAGATGTTTAGATTACCAGCAGGTAAAGGAAGAATGTAAACATCCTGGTGGTTTACTACAACCTATAATAATTCCAAAATGGAAATGGGAGGTCATTTCCATGGATTTCATTATAGGTATTTCGAGGACAGTAAATAACATGATTCTATTATGGTCATGGTTAACAGGTTGAGCAAGGTAGCTCACTTCATTCCAGTAAAGACTACATATTCAGCCAGTGAGGTAGCACAAGTTTTCATCAGAGAGATAATGAGACTGTATGGTGTTCCAAAGAATATTGTGTCAAAAAGGGATGTGAAGTTCACTTCCAAGTTTTGGAAGGAGCTATTTGTAGGTTTGGGTACGTGGTTTGCCTTTAGTACAACTTATCATCCACAAATAGATCTATATACAAAGAGGGTTAACATGATCTTGGAGGATATATTGAGGATGTACGTGATGCACCAACAGAAGAAATGGGAGGATTATCTTCCAATGGTTGACTTCAAATACAATAATGGTTACCAGGAGCCATTGATGATGAGTCCTTTTGAGGCATTATATGGGCGGAGTTGTAACACTCCCATCAGCTGGAGTGATCCAGTGAATAGGGTACTTATTGGATCGGATATGTTGGTAGACATGGAGCAGGAAATGAAGGTTATAAATAAGAATCTAAAGGCAGCACAGGATAGACAAAAGAGTTATGTGGATCAAAACAGAGTATTCAAGGAGTTTTAGGTTGGGGAGCATGTGTATTTGTGCATCAATCCCATGAAAATATCTTTAGGTATTGGTTCATGTGCTAAGTTGGCACCACGATATTGTGGGACTTTTGAGATCTTTGAGAGGATTGGACTGGTGGCATATCGACTTGCACTACCTCCAATAGTGAAATTCCATGATGTTTTCCATATTTCATTGTTTAAGAAGTATATAAAGGATGTTAGTCATGTTATTTATTGGTCTGTATTGCAGGTGGAGCAAGAGCCTTAGTGCATATTTCAATGGAGACATCTAATGCTCAGGAAAAAAGCCATAGAGCAAGTTAAAGTGCATTGGAAGCACTTTGGGCCTGAAGAAGCTACATGGGAGATGGCAGATTAGATGTGGGCCCTGTATCCTTCATTTTTTTCCAGTTGAGGCAAAGTAATTTTGGTTTGATGTTGGTATATGTTTGGCATATGTTTTGCTGATGTTTTGGTATATGTATGTATATGTGTATGGATGTAAATACAACCATGAGCTAAGTTATAAGATCTAATAAGCAGTATGCGTGTAATGTTATTATGGTTGTTATATTGTCATGTTGTCATGACATTTTTATTTTGAGAAGGCATTTAAATGTAAATACTACAACAAGATAAGTTATAAATCTCCATGGGCAGTATGTTTGCTTTTCAGCGGTCTTGCTGAGGTATTGGTGTAGTTTAACACCGAGGACGATGTTTCCCAAGGGGGGGGGGTTCTGTAACTGACCCAGGTGGATATTAGTGGCCACCCACCTATTCCAGTAGGAACCCCACCATTGTTTCTTTTAGTTTTTCAGTTTCCTTGATTGTAGCACACTTTACTATTTTTGGCAGTTTTTCAGGTCCTGAACTTTTGGAGCCATTTTAAGGCCCAAAACAATGTTTTTTGGAAAATAACCAGTGGAAAACATGAGTCTTCAACTTTATATTCGCTATAAACATTTTTAGTCCTCAGATAGATTTTTAACGAGGTATCGTATGTGTCAAATTGAGATTGTATTCCAAAGTTACAACCCCATGAAGTTGATGTACCAAGTTACCCCACGGGGCCCATAATTTGGCTTTTCATTTCCTAGGGCTAGATTTTTGGATGTTTGGGTTTTCTATTGTTTCTCAATAATAAATAGGCCCTCAAGCCTCATTGTAACAAAATTCAGATGCATGTAGCCGCCACATCTATTCTCAGAGATAAGTTACCATCGCTCGAGGTAGTTTATTTCCATTCTATGTGTAAGCATATTTCAGTTCTTTGATATTAATGAAAGAAAGTTTTATTTTGCTGCATCTTTGTGTTTATGGTTATATCTGTCATTTTTTTCGTTCCTGTTTAAATTCATATCAGTGGTATCAGAGTGGTGTGCTCTTTCTTGATATTTCTTTGCATGTCCCCAATGAGGTTGGGGTATAAGGAGTTAGGGCTCGATTTGGTTGAACCTTTGCAAGTTCAGCCTCACAAACCTCGACGACCGCCCATGGGGGAAGAAAAAAAAGAGGAGGTAGTAGGAGATCCTATCAAAATATTACTTGAGGAGGCCCTTGAGAAACAAAGGAATGCGACGATGGATAACTTTACCCAGATCCTTCAATGGTTTTCCACTGACATCGCATCCACATCCAACAACCACTCTAGAGGCGCCACTCTTTTTAAGGTACAAGTAAACTTTGACATTACCATATTTGAGGGCCAAATAGATGTAGATGCTGTAGATAAATGGTTAAATATGTGAAAAGGATATTTTTCTGTTCATGATTCTTCCAGTAGGGAAAATATTACTTTTTCTCTTCTCAAATTTGCCCCCCACATCAAGGATTTGTGGGAAACCAACTATGAGTAGAATGATGAAATTACACCTTCACTATTTTCAGCTGCACTCACTTGGAATTCATTCTGGGAAACCATCAAGGAGTAGGAATACCCTGTAGGGAGTTATGAGGATAAATACATAAAGTGGACCATGCTGCAATAGGGAAGGGACCAAGGTGTGCTAGTGTTTACCAATGTTTTTCATACCCTTTGCACCAAGTTGGGTATCAAGGATTTTGAGAAACATTTGGTATTCAAATACAATGATTGCCTACATAGGTACATGCAGGATGAGATGGAGTTCTTGGACATCTCCTCACTCGATACAGTGTATCAATATGATTTTAAGATCGAATGTAAGCTTAAACAGAAAAAGTGAGACTTTGGGTCTGTGAATATGAAGCAAGGGAAAGGGTCCCCCAAATTGTAGAACAAAGGACAAATCCAAGGTAGGTGGCTCAGGATAACTCGCTAAAGCTTCAAGAAAATAACAACACTGTGAAGGCGAAGAAGGACACATGAAAGTGGTGTGAGTTCCATAAGAGCACCACTCACAACACAAGGGAGTGTCATGCCAGGTAGTCACTGGTGGCCAAGATGAAGACTTTTGAATAAAAGGCATGTTCAGACTTTGAGTCAGAACCCAACAAAGGGAATGGCAAAGGGAAGCTGATTATCGATGTAGAGCCCAATGCCACCATTGCCACCATGAATATCTAGAAGGAATAACCCAAAGATTCAGAGGAGGAGGAGCGCCTCTTCCACTCCCATATGTGATAAACGGTTCCCCGCTATAGTTCATTGTCAACAATGGGAGCCAAAAGAACTTAATTTCAATATAGGTCATGAAGCGGTTAGGCTAACTGACCACAATACACCCACAACCATACATCATTAGGTGGCTTCACCAAGGATGAGATCTTCACATTAGCCAAAAATGTCTCCTTCCATACAACATGAAGCTCTTTATGGATGAGGTATTATGTGACATTTCTCCTCTTAATGTTTGTGATGTATTATTAGGCCAACCATACTTGTGGAAGCGACATGCTATGTATGAGTCAAGACCTTGCGGTATTTTTGTTACCTTTGGAAATAAGTTGTACATGATGCCAGAGGTAGCACCGCCTACACCATCCCTTTGGTTACTGTAAAACAATGCAATAAGATCATTTCTAAAATCAAGAAATATGTTTTCCTAATGATACACCCTCAGGGAAAGAAGAAGACGGTGGCCATGACCTCTAGACAGGGCCTCTCACCATGACAACAACAACACATGGACAAGGTCGTGGAGGAGTACATGGACATCTTCACTTGCCCCGTATGGATGCCTCTACATTGTTAGGTCAAGCAGTCCATTGATCTGACCCCATGTGCATTGTTTCCCTATGGACTAATCTATTGGTGGTCTATCCTGGAGAACAACCAAATCAAGAGGCAGATTCAAGAGTTGTTGCAGAAAGGTCAGATCTGGACAATTTCATTGCCTTGTGGGAGCTCGAGCGTGTTGGTAAAGAAGAAGGATGGGGCTTGGAGACTCTTTATTAAGTATTGGGCACTGAACAAGATCACTATCTGGAATAGGTAGCCGATCCCATGGATTGATGATCTTGTGGAACAAATCAAGGGGGGAAAATATTTCGGCAGGATCGACTTGTAGTCTAGATATCACTAGGTACCAATTGAACCCTCCAATATTTGGAAGACTACCTTCAAAGCCAAGGAGGGCCTTTTCGAATGGTTGGTTATGCCTTTTGGGTTGACGAATTCTCCTACAACCTTCATGAGGCTGATGGATGACACCTTGCAACCATTCACCAACTCATTTGTAGTGGTATACTTGGATGACATCCTGATCTCTAGCTGAAGTTGGGAAGAGCACCTCCACCACATCCGAAAAGTTCTCCAAACACTACAACAACACAAAGTTGTGTGCCAATTTGGAGAAATACACTTTTGGCATGACCCAGGTTTAGTATCTAGGATACATTATTGATGAATGAGGGTTACATGTGGATCCAACCAAGATCCAAGTCATTTGGGATTGGCCAACCCCAACCACTTTGACAGAGCTCCCCAATTTCTACCGCAGGTTCGTGTTGGGGTTCTCTTATATCACTTGGTCCTTGAGTCAAGTCACCAAGGGAGGAGCGAAAGAAAAATTATTTTGGTCTGAATCTCAACAGAAGGTGTGCAGAGATTTGAAACATCACCTTTTTTTTGCACTAGTGCTCACATTACTAGACTTGAAAAAACCATTTGAGAGCAAGAGAGATGCCTCTGACTATGCTATTGGGTCAGTCCTTACTCAACAAGGGCATCTAGTGGCATATCATAGTGAGTCACTTTTATACATCGTATGGAAATATCCCACTTATGAGAAAGAGATGTATTCGATTGTGAAGGTCTATCGACAATGGAAGAATTACATTTTGGGGAAGGAAACTATCATCCACATAGACCACTAACTGTTATAGTTCATATAGATGCAAGGGCGGTTACATAATGATCACCATTAGAAGTGGTCCACATACCTACAACAGTGTCATTTGAATATAAAGTACAAGAAGGGAAGCACCAATAATATTGTAGATTGCCTCAGCCGATCACCGATCATGGCATTAACCACCGTGCTCAACTCTTATGGGCATGAGAATTATCATTGGCCATGTCTCTACAAAAGAAACCCATAATTTGGCCACACATACCAGATGCTCTTGGAGGGTCAGCAAGTTCTAGATTTGCACCTCTAGGATGCACGATTATGCCACTTGGGATACCTTTGTGTTACTTCAAGTGAGTGTGCCAAGATAATTTTGAAAGTGTACTGCAGCCAGGTCGCTGGGAATTTCAGGGTCAAGAAAATAGTGGCAGTCCTACAGAAGTATTTCTACTAGTTGAATCTTCTACAAGATGTCAGGAAGTACATCAGATCCCGCACTACCTGTGTCATTGCCAAACTGACCATCAAGAAGCAAGGCCTCTATAGTTCACTACCTACCCCTATTTGACCTTGGGAATCCATCTCCATGGATTACATGTCGAGCCTTCCTTCTACTAAGCATGGAAGTGACTGTTTTTTTGTGATTGTTGATAAATTCTCAAAGATGGCCATTATGGTGGCTTGCAAAAAGAATATTACAACAGAAGCCACTGCTAAACTCTTCTTTGAACGAGTGTGGGTACACTTTGGGATCCCACAGTATATCATCTTAGATCGGGACAATAGGTTCCTCAGTACATTTTGGTGTAGTCTCTAGTCGATGCTTGACACCAAGCTCACTATGTCCACAACATTCCATCCCCAAACTGATGGTCAGACAGAGGTTTTCAATAGGATGATCGTACACATTCTGCGGATGTACAACTCAAAGCATACACACAGATGGGATGAGAGCCTCCCCTATGTCTAGCATAACTATAAATGTTCTCTCCACAATTGGACTGGCCACATCCCTTTTCAGGTGGGCTTGGGATTCTAGCGACTATGTCCCGTTGATGTGGCCATACCATTTACAGCTACTCAGGCAGATTCAACTCATGTTCAATTTGAAGCCGACAAGGAAAAAAACTTCATTGAGTACATTCAACACATCCGCCAACAGGTCCATGACATATTGGACAAATCCAATGCTAGGTACAAGCAACGACATGATCAACATCGAGTGCCACACAAGTTTCAGGTGGGCAACAAAGTCTGGTTGCATTTGCATAAGGAATGCCTTACTGGAGCATATCGGAAAACCAGACCACTATGATATGGTCCTTAAGCCATTAATAAGACTGTGGGAGACAATTAATTTGAGTTCATCATTCCCCCATTCTTTGGCCTACACCTAGTGTTCAATGTGGACAACCTTCGACCATGCTTCCTACCGTTGTTGGACACATAAGACATTGCAGAAAAACTCACACCTACAGAGTTAAATCCATACTGCATGGAACAAGCCACAACTAATGAGATCATGTACACATAGATCAAGAACACCCAACAACAAAGGATCAAACTATATTGAGTTGTCAAAGCAGGCCAACTCCTTCACCAGAGCAAGTGGCTCACCAAGAATCAAGTTTAGCAGAAGCTTCCTCATCTCATGGAGGAACCCAATGCAATGGGGCCATTTCTTCCTAATGGGGGAGGAATGATTCAAGTGAGTATTGGTGGTCACCCACCTCTTCCACTTGGACCCCCAGCATTTTTTTTTTTATTATTTTTTAATTTTCCTTAATTGTATCACAATTTACTATTTTTGGTAGTTTTTCAGGTCCTAAACTTCTGGAGTTGTTTTGAGGCCCTAAATGACGTTTTTTTGAAAAATCGTCGGTGGAAAATACAAATATTTTACTCAATATTTGTTGTCATTAGTTTTATTCCTCATATAGATCTTTCTAATGAGATGTCCTATGCATCAAAAAGAGATCATATGCCAAAGTTATGACCCCGGGAAGTTGATATACCAATTTACCCAAACGGGGCTCATAGTTTGGCGTTTCATATCCTAGGGTTAGGTTTTTGGATGATCTAAATTTTCCATTATTTATAAATAATAAATAGGCCCTCAAGCTTCATTATAACATAGTTCATGGTCATGTATCCACCACATCCCTTCTCAGAGATAAGCTACCATCGCCCGAGCTAGTTTATTTCCATTATGTATGTAAGCATATTTTATTTATTCTGCATCTCTGTGTTTATGTTTATATATGTAAATTGTTGCATTCATGTTTAAATTCAAATTTGTAATAACCCTGGTTAAAATTTCATGTAATAAAAGTTAATAAAGGCAAAATAAGACCAAGGTTAAGGGACACCTATTTAAAGCTGAATGTTTGGAAAATATATCCTAGTTGGGATCACTAGATGTGTGTTTTGGCTAACGAAAATTGGAAAATTCTAAGGAAAAGTAATTTTTAGCACATTTATTTATGAAAATAAAGGAAATTACGAGAAAAGTAAGGTGAAAGGTCATAGGTTGCATGTGAGGAGGAAATTGAAGGAAAATAATGGAAAATGAAGAAAATAGAGGCCTCATTAATAAAAAGGCTTCTGATGATCAGTTGGTAACCTTTGTTTAGTTCAACTTTGGATCTTTCCCATTATTCGCTCTCTCTCTCACTCTTGGTCACTTAGAGTTTTCTTGGAGCAATCTAGCTTTGGATCAAGGAAGGAAAAGCAAGCAAAGGGAAAGGAAGGAATGCAAGGATCAAGGAAGAAGAGCATGATCAAGCACCTTTAGTAGGAATACTTGCAGGTAACCTTTTGCATGTGTGATTTTCCTAGCTAGTTTGGACATACATGGCATTGCATGTTAGCGTATGGTTCTCTTGTTGTTGGTGGCATGGTTTTTTCAAGTTTTGACAGTGGTTTTCAACCTAGCCTTGCCCTTTTCTGAATGCCATGGGGTGTTGGGAAGTTGGTTTCAGTTTTGAGAATCTGTGGCAGAGGTGGTCTCAAGGTTCATTCCCAAAGGCCTAGGAATCCCTTGACGGTTTTTGGCAGGATATATGGTAAAACCTAAGGGAGATGTCTCAGTTTAGGGATTAGTGACCTGGGTTTGGATTACGGTAGATCTTGAGAGACTAGTCTTGGTTTAGGTCCTAGTGATCCAAGATTGGATTGTGGTAAATCCTACGAGACAAGGAGATGGAAAATTCCTCAAGGATAGTGATGGATTTCGGATGGCATTCCAAGTTCGGTTTGGTTGTGATTAGAGCACTAGTTTTGGCGTTATCATGGTTTGGTGAGGGTGGAGGTGGTTTAGCCTCTATATTGCCTTGGTTTTTTTGGGATTGGTTGTTCTATGATATCCCACATTCATGCTTGGAATATGGAATAGGGGTTACTGGATAAAAGAGAGTTTTGATTAAGCCATGTCTATGGTTGGGTGGTATGTGGAAGTCCAGAACTTGGCTGGATTTGCCTATGATTAATAAAGGCAAAGTTCTCTTTCTTTTTCACTAGTTTATATGTGGATTTAATGGTTGTCATATCTCTAATATTTATATGGTTTTATGTTGGTTATAACCATGGTTAAATGACTGGTTCATGTTGTGGTCATTTCATATATTTACTTGTAATTGTTAAATGGTTCGATGCAAGACATAACTGATGATATAATAGTTCAATGGAGAAGGAGGTGATCCTTGGGGTTATGTTTCATAAGCTCTTTCAGTCATTTATTCTCTATCTTGTATCCTATAGCTGAAGGTTTCATTGATGCCAAGTGTTTGATAGAATGTTAGTTCCAGTTGGGGAAGCTCAAGCCTAGTCCCGAGGTTTATTTTTGATTTATCAACATTGTTATAATTTCTTTCATGGATTCTGAAAGTTGTAGAAAGTTTTGGGTAGAGGTCAGGATTCTAGGCTAGAAAACTAGCTCAAATCTCAGGGTTGTTAGCACAAGTCTACTGAGAAAAGTCCACTGTCACTAGCATATAGGCCTATGAGAGTGACTTTGGGTTGCTGGACATTGTCATGCCTATAACATGAGAGTTATCAAGGGTTAAAAGGCTTACAAGGCTTAAATAATCAGTGGGACTCAGGCACACGATGTATGAGTGGTGGACATGTCTACTGGGGCTATTGTTGCTGATGTTGATGGGTTGTTTGATATGTTCCCTCAATTCCATTTGCTTGATGTCACCAACAAAGTTGAATCCCTCATAGTAGCCTCTCTCATCAGATGTTTATGTTGCTAGTCAATCTCTTGGGTGGAGTTGGGAGGAGGGGTTGTTACATTTTGATCGGTTTACATATTATGACATGGAAATTACAAGAAAATTTCATGGGCACTTTTAGGCTCAAGTTTCCTCTAATGAAGGTAAATTATTTCCTCTGAAAGAAAAGGAAAAAGGGAACAATGTAACCTTTGGAAGTAATGCTCACATAAGAATTAAGTGAAAGGGCATAGTTGGTATTGATGAAAAGACCAAGGAAAAAAATATGTTGTATGGATAAGGTCTCAAGAAAAATCTGCTTAGTGTGATTCAAATATGTGATAATGGCTACAATGTGACTTCTTGATCCAAAGACTGTGAGATAAGAAACAAAGACAATGGAAAGCTAGGGGAAAGGTAGGTAAGAACCACAATAATGATACGTGTTTGATGAATCTAGAGTGAGATGCTACCAAAGTAAAACAAATCAAACTTGGTTGTGGCATAGAATGCTTCACCATATAAATTTTGATATGCTGGTGAAAATCAACAAAATAGAAGCAGTAAGAGGATTACCAAAATTGTCTAAACTTAATAGCTTAATATGCAAGTCCTATTAGTTGGACAAGAGCACAAGGAATTAATTCAAGACAAAGGAATTATCAACCTATAAACCTCTAAATCTGATTCACACTGATATGTGTGGCCCAACAAGGATAGAAAAACAAAGAGGAGAAAGGCACTTTATTTTATTTATTGATTATTTTACCAGAGCCACTTTTATAATGTTGTTAAAAGAAAAATTAGAAGCTCTAAAAAAAATCAAGATATTTAACTTTAATTTTGAAAATGAGAAAGATCTAAGGATTAAATTTTTAAAACTAGATAGAGGTGGATAATTCACTTCAAGAGAATTAAAAGAGTATTCTGAAGAGCATGGCATAAGGAGGCAATACCCATTGGACAAAACTCCACAATATTATGCAGTAGAGAAAAAGAACATAACAATTCAGGATATGGATGGATTAAGTAGAGGTTCCACACACCTTTTGGGGAGAAGAAACACATGCAACTCTCTATTTGAAAAATAGGAAACAGCTCAGGCCTAATTAAGACTCCTTATGAGCTATAGAAAGGGATACTAGAGACAGTGAAACATTTCAAAGTATTTAGGATAAAATATTGTATCAAAAGGAATGAAAGAATTCTTATAAAATTTTATTCTTAAGGTGATGAGGGCATATTTCTTGGGTATTCTATCAAGAGGAAATGCTACAAGCACTTAAATAAGAAGGAAAATAGGGTTGAAGATGACATTGATAATGTAGTGGATGAAATTCAACCACGATTAGAGCCATCCAAAGAAGATGAGAACTTGGATGAAGGAGAAAGTTCATCCTCCATATTATCATACTAGGAAGAAGCAAAAGAAGGGGATGAAGATGAATAAATAGGTACAACATAGATGCACAAAAATCCTTCTAGGTATGTGTAGAAATAACATCTAGAATTCAAATTATTAGTGATCATAGGCTCAATAAACAAACTAAAAGGAAATTCCTTTTTAATCTAGGTTGTGCTAATCTTGCCTTACTGTCACAAATTGAGCCCAAAATTATTAGTGAGGAAAGTGAAGACAAGTTTTGGGTGAAGGAAATGAATGAAGAATTAAACCAAATTAAGAAAAATGATACGTGGGAGCTTGTCCCTAGACCAAAAGGGAAAAATGTTAAATACACCAAATGGGTCTTTAAAAATAAGCTAAATGAGTAAGTCCAAGTGATAAGGAACAACGCATGACTAGGATGCAAAGGGTATGCTCAAATATAAGGGATATACTATGAAGAGTCCTTTTCACCTGTAGTAATATTAGAAGCCATCAGAATGTTTCTTGCATTTTCCAGTCATAAGAACAAGATGGTATATCAGATGGATCTGAAATTGACCTTCTTCAATGGTGATCTAGAAGAAGGATATATAGAATAACCAAAAGGATTAATGCTCTTAGAGAATGTTGATTATGTTTGCAGACTAAAAAATGCTTTCTATAGGCTCAAAAAATCTTGTAGATCTTGGCATGCCAGGTTGGACAAATACCTTTAGCAACAAGGTTTCAAGAGAGGCACAACAAATAGTAATCTATATATAAAATATGAAGATGATCATTTTATTAATTGTTTTCATTTATGTATATGATATTATCTTTGGCAGTGATTTGGAATAGGTAGGACACCAATTTTCTAAGTCTATGTAGAAATAATTTGAGATATCCATGATAGGATAACTGTCCTTCTCTGTCAGGCTGAAAATTTCTCAATCTAAATATGAAATCTTCATCTCCAAATCGAAATATTTAAGAGAAACACTAAAGAAATTTGGGATGGAGGAATGCAAGCTAATTAATACCCCCATGGTTACTAGATATAATTTATGTAAATATTATGAAACACCTTTAGTAAATCAGATAATCTATAGATCAGTGATTGCAGGCTTGTTATACCTCACAACCTCAAGACTAGCCATTATGAAAGTAATGGGTCTTGTGGCTATATTTCAAGCCTACCTTCATGAAATCCATGTCATTACTAGAAAAAGGATTTTAAAATATTTGCAAGGAACAACCAAATATGGGTTGTGGTATGCCAGAAGCACAAATTTTAAGCTAAAATATTACATTGATGTTGATTGGGCAAGAAACCTTGATGACATGAAAATCACCTCTAGAGCAGTGTAACACCCTCCTCCCACATCTACCCAAGAAACTAGCTAGTTGGGGTAAACAGGAAATGAGAGGCCACTATGATATGATTAGACCTCCTAAGTCATGTTAAGGAAGTGGAACCAATGGAAACACACCATACAAACATTCAACATGAGTCTTAGGACCCTCAGGAACCAATACAACACTTCAGGTAGCTTGCCCTTGGGTCCCATTGAAATTTTTGACAATTTGACCTTTTTTTGCTCTCATGCTATGGGCATGCCAACGTCTAGGGACCTTTGGATGCTCTCACAGGACTGCAACTAGCTTGCAGGGACTCTTTTGTTCATTCTGTGCCAACTTCCCTTCGAAATAAGCCACATTTTTTAGGCTCAGAGGCCAAGTCATTGCCCAAAATTAGATGATACCTCCAGAACAGTAAATTAACAAGGAAATGAAAGAATAAATGAAATCACTTGAATGAGACCTTAACTAGACCCCTACTAGCCATGATAGGCATTTCGTCAAACATATCAAGAATATATAATATACTTGTGTAAACAACATATCTGAGCATAGGGGTATCGTATGTAGTTGAGAATCACTAAGAAACATTGTTGCCTCAACACATCAACTGCCATTTCATCCATTAGGTCATAGATCCATTGATCATTCATTTACAAGTATAAACATGATGAGAGCCATACATAGCTACTTTCATAAAATGTATAAATAACCAACATAATAGCAACATAAATACTCATGAAATCATAGCCATATCAACCACACATAATAGAGTCTATTACTCATATAAATAAAAGGAGAAATAACTGTCGTATTGATTATACAAAATCCAAACCTAGGATGGGACTTCCATGTTTCACCTGACCATAGAATGGCTGAGCCAATTCTCTCTTCAGTTGCTCACCCACATGCCATATTCCAAGCATGAATGTGGGATCTCATAGAACACATCAATAAAAACTCATCCAGTGTTTCTAGAGGCCATCCACCTCAACCCATCAAACATTGATTCCACCTCATAGATGGACATCACAAAATTGCCTTTAAATTGGTCTTTATCGAAACCATCTAGGCTCAAGGGCATTGGTTCCAACCAAGGCTCCAAGACTAGTAACTCAACCCACAACTATCCTCAAGCTCTAGATATTTGTCCAATGAAAGCTCCCAGACTAGTAAATCAACCCACCAAGGGGTCCAGAGCATTTGTCCAAGCAAGGCTATAGGACTAGTTACTCAACCCAAGTTGTTAAAAGGCTTTAGGGAATTTATCCAACCAAGGCTCCGAAAACTAGTAACTCAAACCAAGCTAAGGAACACATGAGAATGAAGAAAACCAAAACAAGGAAATAAACCCACAATCTCCATGGCTATCCAAAAAATGGAAAGGCTAGGAAATCCATTGCCAATCTTGACCATCCTCCATGCCAATGATAGATCACAACCAACAAGCCACATGCATATCCCATGCATGCCAAAACTAGTGAGGAAAACATGCATGCAACTCGGTACCTGCAAGAAAATCCCGCTGTAGTTGCTGATTCGGATGTCCTCTTGCACTTTACTTCTCTTTCTTTTCCTTCTTGGTCCAAAATCCAAGTATGCCACACCCTCCAAGAGTGCTCCAAGAAAAATCTAAGTCTCCAAGAATATGAGAGAGAGAGAGATAATAATGAAAGAGCTCAAAAACTAAATTAACAAAAGGTTACCAACTAATCCTTAGAAGCCTTTTTATGAATGAAGCCTCTATTTTCTTCATTTTTCCATTATTTTCCTTCAATTTCCTCCTCACATGCAACCTGTGACCTTTCACCTCCCTTTTCTCCTAACTTCCATTATTTTCATAAATAAATGCACCAAAAATGCCATTTGCTTTTCCAAAACCTTAGCCATTTCCTTTACCAATTTCCTTAGCCATTAAAAAATCACAAGAGATCCCCATCACTAGGATTTTTTTCCCAACATTCAACTTGGAATAAGTATCCCATCAACTGTGGTTATTATTTTTCCTTTGTTAAATTTTATTACATGGGATTTTCACCAAGGTTGTTGCAAAATCCTCCCCATTTTGGGAACACCATCCTTGGTGTTTAACAACAACTATAATCATAAGACTATTGTAAGCAAAATATACTACTGATGGAGCTTTATAACTTATCTCCTTGCAATATTTACAATAATCAACCTGTTGAGAAGAAAACCAACATGAAAAAATAACAACATGAAACCCATACCGCTTATTGGATCTTTATAACATGTCTCATGGTAGTATTTATATACATGTACATATATACATATAGAAACATCACGAAAACATATACCAAGACATATCCCAAAACACCACACCAAAAATTCTTTTCCTAAACCGACAAACAAAGAAGGATACATAGCCTGCATCTAGTCCTCCATCTCCCATGTAGCTTCATCGGGCCCAAAGTGCTTCCATCACACTCTAACTTGATTGATTTCTTAGTTCTAGAACATGAGAACCTTTTTGTGCAATATACACTGAGGCTTTGATTGGAATTCTCCATCTGGTTCCACCTACAATAAAGACTAGTCAATCACACACTCAACAACTCTAACATACTTATTATGTAATGACACATGGAAAACATCATGGAATTTCACCGTTGGAGGCAATGCAAGTTGATAGGCTACTAGCCCAATCCTTTGAATAATACTGAAGGGTCCACAAAATTGTGGTGCCAACTTGGCACATGATCTAATCCGTAAGGAGATCTTCTTCAGTATGATGCACAAGTAAACTTATTCCCCAACTTGGAACTCCTTCAACAACCTATTCTGATATGCATAGCTCTTCTTCCTATCCTGTGCTGCCTTTATATTTTTCTTGATTACCTACATTTTCTGTTCCATGTCTACCAAGATAACCCATCTAGTCAACACTCTGTTAATCGGATCACTCCAACTGATAGGAGTATTGCAACTCCACCCATACAATTCCTCAAACAAACTCATCCTCAAATATTCATGATAACCATTGTTGTAAATGAACTACACCAATGGAAGATACTCTTCATACTTTCGATGCTGATGCATAACATACATTCTCAACATGTCCTTAAGTATCCTACTGACCCTCTCTGTCTATCCATATGTCTATAGATGATAAGTTGTATTGAAGGCCAATTCTATCCCTAAACCTGCAAATAAGTCCTTCCAAAAGTTGGAAGTGAACTTTGCATCCCTATTTGACACAATCTTCTTTAGAGCTCCATAAAATATGACCACATCTCTAATGAATATCTGTGCTACATCACTAGCTAAGAATGTAGACTTCACTGGAATGAAGTGCACAAAATTTGTCAACCTATCCACAATAAACATGATGGAATCACATTGTCTCACTTTCCTCAGAAACCTTATGATGAAGTCCATGCAAATGACCTTCCATTTCCACTTTGGAATCATAATCGATTGTAGTTGTCCATTTGGATGTTTACACTCTTCCCTCACATGTTGAAAATTGAAACAAATATCCACAAACTTTGCTACATCCCTCTTCAGGTTCAACCAATAATAAAACTTCTTCACTGTTTTTAGTGTCTTCTGATAACTTGGGTGACCTAAATAAAGTTTCACATGAAACTCCCTTAAGATCACCTTCTTGATCTCACTGATCTCTGGCACATATATCCTTAATCTAAACCTAACCAATCCATCTACTGTAAGGCAATAATCCACATCCTGTGCACCTGCACCTGTACCTGTACCTATACCATTACCTATAGTTGTACCTGTAATATCACCTGTACATGTACCTATACCACTACCTATATCTGTACCTGTACTATCACCTGTACCTATACTATCACATGTACTGGTACAAGTAATCTATTGCAACCTGTGCACAATCTCCATATACCTGACATCTTGTTGACTTTCCCTGCAAGATAAAATCTTGTAAGTTTGTCCCATAGGAGCTCATGGATTCTAAGTGGTTTACCTATACCCACCTGCTAAGAGCATCTGCCACTCTGTAATCTTTACCTTAGATGTACATGATCTTGAAATCAAACTCCTTGATCATATCCAACCATCGAGCCTACCTACAATTCATATTTGGTTGGTCAAATAGGTACCGCAAACCACTATGATCACTCAACAATGTAAATCTCCTACCCAGAAGATAATGTCTCCACATCTTCAGTGCATTTATAATCACTGCCAACTCAAGGTCATGTTTGGGGTAGTTCTTCTCCTGCTTATTTAACTTTCATGACTCATAACACACCACCTGTCTATCCCACGTAAGGACTCAACCGAGTCATATCTTGCAAGAATCCATGCATACCATAAATTGTTTGTCTGGATTTGCAATGTTTAACACTGGTGCAAATGTCAACAACTGTTTAAGTTTCTCAAAACTAGCCTGACACTCCTCTATCCATTCAAAATTCTTACGTTTCCTCTACAATGATGTGATAGGATAAGAAATCTATGATAATTTCCCAATGAACCTCCTATAATAGCTTGTGAACCCCATAAACGATCTCACCTCATCGACCTTCTTGGGAACTACCCACTCCATGATGGCCCTTAACGTTTATGGATCTATTGCAATTCCCTCCTTGGAGAAAACATGCCCCAAGTAGTGTACCTCAGTCTGAAAGAAACTACACTTATTGAGCTTAGTATACAACTGATGCTCTCTCAACAACCTCAACACTATTGCTAAATGTTCGGAATTCTCTTCCTCATTTTTAGAATATACCAATATGTAATCAATGAACATAATAAAAAACTTATCCAAGTATGGACACAAGACACTATTCATCAAGAACATTAAAGTAGCTGGAGCATTAGCCAAATCAAATGAAACTATAACAAACTCATAATTCCCATACCTAGTTTGGAAAGTTAGGCTTATAAATGTCCTCCACTTTTATGCGTACTTGATGATATGAAGATCTCTTATCAATCTTCAAGAACAATACTGCTACCTTCAAATGATCAAACAAGTCATTAATCCTTGATAATAGATAATTATTCTTGATGGTCACTTTGTTCAACTACCTATAGTCAATGCATAATCTGAGAGTACCATCTTTCTTCTTCACAAACAATACTAGTGTGCCCCATGGTAATACAATTGGCCTAATGTATCCCTTATCCAAAATTTCCTTCAACTATAGATTCAACTCAACCAACTCAGGTGTGCTCATCTTGAAAGGTGATTTTGATGCTGGAGCTACCCCTGGCGCCAAATCAATAGAAAAGTATACCTCCCTATGAGGTGGTAACTTTGTAATGTCATCAGGAAATGCATCCTTGAACTTGTAAAACTGGATAATTTTTGAACACATTTTCATCCTCAACTTCCTTACCTTTGTCACCATAAATGTGCACTTAAAATAAATTACACCCTCTCCTACAACTATGCTTTGCTTACATAGTTGTCACCATCCTAACTAATGTGGATTTCTTCTTTCACTATAAGACTCTTGGTTCTCAATTGTCATCCAAGCGCTCGATGGCCTTATCATAAAAATCCACCTTGGTGTTATGAAGGTACAACCAATCCATGCCCAACAACATACTATATGATCACAATGGTAATACATTCAAATGTGTTGTGGTAGGTATACCATTCAAATCACATTCACAAGATCTTATCCAATGATGCACTCACTTATTTGTACCTGTAGCCAACTGCACTAACCAAGATTTTGCATGCAATTCCTTACTCAAACCACACATATCCACCAAGTCAAGACTAAAATAGCTATTATTAGATCCAGGGTTAATCTAGATAGGAATAACTTGATCACAAAGCTTACCATCCATCTTAATGATAGATTCCTGATGGTCTACCTGTTTGCTATCTAATGTTGCATAAATACAAGGAATACTTTTACCAACATCCCGAACAGTTTGTGCATCCTGTGCACTATATATATTAGGCATACCACTCTAGTACTCTGGAAAATCCCTCATGTGATGATCTCCTCCATAAGTCCAACACCGCACTTGTTCCTTATTCTTCTCCTTAGATCAATTTCTCTGTCCTTTATCTTATGTGTTAAACCTCTTAGGTGGTGCAATATTCTCTTTATTACCTAAATCATGTGGTCTTACTCACTTCTTGTCCCATTTTCCTTTGTTCTTGGCATTACCTTTACAATCTGGTTTAGTCTTATACTTATGCTTCAATTGTTCATAGCAATGATTTATGTTTCATATGGCCTCCTCCAATGACCTAGGCTCATCGAACTCAATCCTATCTTTGAATGTCTTTGGTAACCCACTGGTGAATATTTGAATATTGGCCTTCTCCTCCTCAAGGTAAGGTAGATACCTCAGTAGCTCCAAGAACCTACTAGTGTACTCATCATATGTCATAGATCTCATATTTAACTCATTGAATTATTTTTCCTTGTCATACATGTATCTCTCCAACATATACTTCTTCTTGAATAGTTTCTCAAACTCACTCCAAGTCGAGTCCTCCTCATGAATACATCTAAAATTATTCACATCTTCCCACAAAATGTATGCTTTACCTTTGAGGTTGAATGTAGCTACTTTGTCTTTCATGTTCTCTGAATAGTCATGCAACCTGAAGAATTTCCTCATGCCAAGCAACCAAGCCTCTACATCCTGTGGTTTCTTCATCTCTCCTTCAAATGTAGGTGGCTTTTTTTTCTTAAACGATAACAATGATGATCATAATGTCTATCTAAATTAGAATATAATAGTACCTATGTCTATCCCTTCTCCTCTCTAGAGTTTCCAACAATCTGTCATCTCTGACCGTGTCATCACTATCTAACCTGTGACCACCATGCGACCTACTACCGTATGCCCCATTAGTTCATTCCTCGATAGCTGATCTGACATGGTCTCTGTCACTGTAGATATGAGAAACTCTAAAGTATCACTACATTTACCTCTACTTATTTCTCATATGCCTTCATGATTCTGTCATTATTTGCCTTGCAACTCCTTATTTCTTCCTTTAAGCTTCTTAGTGTATTTGAAAAATCAAAAGATTTCCCAACACCATACTACTCTTTTGATTCACATAGAGAGTCTTTGTAGTCTACCATCTTATTATCCATTTGATATTTCTTCCTGTAAGGTATATCATGTTAGCTAAACCAAGTCACAATAAACCTGTGTACCTTAGTATAGCTTAGGGAGGATACCTTGTTAGCAATATCAAAAAATGAACATGATACATGTATAACATAATCATGAGAGAATATAGAAACATAATGCATAAGAATATGACCATGCAACCATCATTCTAGCTAGGGTATAGTCATCATTGCATGACCTTAACAACAACACACACCATGAACTCATGCATTACAACAATTGTTATATCACTGTACACTTGACCACATGCAAACATGATCATGCATAACCAATGTGTAACTAACTACACATATACATAAACACATATGATAAAGCATAAATGAAAAATACTTGTAACCAACCTACAAAAATGATACATGTAACGAAGCGACATATAACAACATATAAGTGACCTATAACAACATGTAACCAATCATACACTAATGATGATGCACTCCATAATAACAACATCAAGTTCCTCATGATGGCATCACTACAAAGATATTCGACATTATGAAAATGCAACAAGCACATGGAATGAAAGTGTAAGAGACACACATGCAACTGACATGCATGCATGACCAACACACAACCCATCCAGTCCAAGGAGTGAACTATGCTCTGATACCACTTTGTAACACCCTCCTCCCACATCTACCCAAGAAACTGGATAGTTGGGATAACCATGTGATGAGATCCCACTATGATATGATTTGATCTCCTAAGTCATGTTAAGGAAGTGGAACTAACATAAACACACCATAGAGACATCCAACATAAGCCTTAGGACCCTGAGGAACGAATCCAACACTTTAGGTAGCTTGCCTTTGGGTCCCATTGAACTTTTGCACAACTTGACCTCTGGAAATTCTCTTGCTATGGTCATGCCAATGTCAGGGTACCTCTAGATGGTCTCATAGGTCTACAAGCCAGCATCAAGGGACTCTTTTGCTTAGTTCTGTGCCAAGTTACCCGAGAATTAAGCCACATTTTTAGACCCAGAGTCCATGTCACCACCCAGAATTGCATGATACCTTCATAATAGTAAATTAACAAGGAAATGAAAAATCAAATGCAATCACTTGAATGAGCCCTTGACTGGACCCCTACTATCCATGATAGGCATTTTGTCAAACATGTCACAAATATGTAATCCACAAGTGTAAACAATAGATCTGAGCATAGTGGTCTCGTACTTAGCTAATAATCGCTAAGAAACATTGATGCCTCAACACATAAACTACGATTTCATCCATTAGTTCATAAATACATTGATCATTCATTTACAAGTAAAAACATGATGAGAGCCATACATAGCTATTGTCATAAAACATATAAATAACGAATATAATATCAATAGAAATACTCATGAAATCACAACCATATAAACCACATATAATCCATTATATTACTCATATAAATAAAAGGACAAATAACCTCATATTGATGATGAAAAATCCAAACCTAGGATGGGACTTCCATGTTTCACCCAACTATAGAATGGCTGAGTTGATTCTTTCTTCAACCATTCACACCCATGCCATATTCCAAGCATGAATGTGGTATCTCATAGAACACATTAATCAAAACTCATCCAGGGCTTCTAGAGGCCATCCACCTCAACCCATCAAATAGCGATTCCACCTCACTATTGGACATCACAAAACCATCATGAGATCAGTCTCTATCCTAGCCATCCATGGATCCAAAGCATTTGTTCCAACCAAGGCTCCAGGAATAGTAACTTAACCCACAGCTGCCGTTGGGCTTGAGAGCATTTGTCCAACCAAGTCTCTAGGACTATTAACTAAACCCACCAAGGGCAACCGAGCATTTTTTCAACCAAGGCTATGGGACTAGTAACACAACCCAAGTTGTTACAAGGCTCTAGATCATTTGTCCAATCAAGGCTCCACGAACTAGTAACTCAACACAAGCTAAGGAAATATGAGAACCAACAAAAAAAACAAGGAAATAAACCCACAATCTCCATGATTATATAGGAAACAACAAGGCTAGGCAATCCACTGTCAATCCCAACCATCCTCCAT
The DNA here is from genome assembly GCA_000404065.3 of Pinus taeda. NCBI lineage: Eukaryota > Viridiplantae > Streptophyta > Pinopsida > Pinales > Pinaceae > Pinus > Pinus taeda. Next base: position 140,099 of record APFE031396751.1, on the reverse strand, counting down.
GCCAATGACAAATCACCACCCAAAAACCACATGCATATGCCATGCATGCCAAAACTAGTGAGGAAAACACACATACAACTCAGTACCTGCAAGTAAATCCCATTGTAGTTGCTAATCTTGATGTCCTCTTGTGCTTTCCTACTCTTCCTTCACATTCTTTCTCCAAAATCCAAGTATGCCACACCCTCCAAGAGTTTTCCAAGAAAACACTGAGTCTCCAAGAATATTAGAGAGAGAGTGAATAATGCGAGAGATCCAAAACTTTCATTTTCCATTATTTTCCTTTAATTTCCTCCTCACATGAAACCTGTGACCTTTCACCTCCCTTTTGTCCTAATTTCCATTATTTTCATAAATAAATGTGCCAAAAATGTCATTTTCCTTCAAAGCCTTGACCTTTTCCTTTGCCAATTTCCTTATCCATTAAGCAGTCACAAGTGATCCCTATCACTAGGATTTTTGCCCAACATTTAGCTTGGAACAAGTGTCCCATTAATCGTGGTTATTATTTTTCCTTTATTAACTTTCGTTACATGGGATTTTCACCAGGGATTTTGGTGAGCCTTGGTAATTGGACCAAGAGTGCTGCAACTCCTAGAGGCTCCTCAACTCTATTTATCAACCAAGGGTTCGTACAAACTTCGAGGTGACAATTTTATATACACAGTAGATGGAATTATACTCATTCCACCCTAAACTAGGTCATTTTATCATTAGGGCTCCAAAACCATTCTTCTACTAAGCTAGGGTAGATTAACTACTAAAGGCATCATTCAAAAGCTATTCCTAGTGTAGAAAATGTAAATGATTTTCAACTCTAACTTGTAAATGTTGTCAACTTGTAAATGTTGCTGAATAAATCCATGAAATAATACAATAATTATGCTACCTACAGAAAGGAAACTAAACTAATTCAAATTAATGATCTAGCTATCAAATTCACTTGAAGAAAACTCACAACTCAAGAATTTATGCATCATTTATCTATTTCACACTTACAGATTACGTAATGCCCTAATTTCCAAATATGTGATGAAGGAACTAATGCTATTTTCTCTTGTAGTAAAGGAAAAGGAATAGAGGGAATTTCCTAAGTGGTACCTCTGATTATGGAGTCCAAACTCGGGGCTTAACCTACTCCTATACTAAGTTACACTAGCATTACAAGTCAAAACAAGGGCAAAACAGGCTGCTACAAGTGTACTACAGGAAGTTGCTATAGGATTCCTATATTGCTATAGGAAGTCCTGAAATGCTACAAGAAGGGTGCCAAGAGAGTTTAGAAGTTAATAATGATGGAATGAAGGGATGAAAAGATGGATGAAGGTTTTGTGGATGGGTGGAAGGCGACCAACACCCCTAGCTAAGGTCAACACTTCAGGAAGGCCAGTTTTGGACTAGGAGGCTGGTCTCGGTGACCCAAAAACAAAGATCAATAACATTGGTTGGAATTCATAAGAAGAGAGTGCAGAATTAATCGATGTATATGGTGAAAATATCCCTTTCCTATAGGTCCAATAATCCTACAACATCACATGCACATGTTCTTCTTTTCATTTACAAAATATTGCAACCAATGGCGGAAAAGATGAGTTGAATTTGGAATCTATCTAATTGATGCTAAGAAATATGATCTATGCAATGAATTAAATTCTAAGCTACTGCAATCATATGTAAATAAGGATAAAAATGGTATACTTTTCCAAGAAATCATAAACAAGAAATCACATAATGTTTTTGGGCTGTGATGATGGAGTCCTCTAATCATGTTCCCATGAGAGAGATGAGATAAATGCCACAGTCACAAACTTTTTGAGGAACTATGTTATGCTAATATGCAACAATTAATCAAACATGCTAAGCTAAAAGAAATATCAATACATAAGAGGGAGCTAAGCTATTGGGGTTGGGCCCAAACCCAAGAGCTCCAACCCTCTAAACTAACTTAGTGATGGATCAACAAGAAACTTTTCATTATCATTGAAAAATGTTAAATACATCACATAATAATAAAAAATAGTTGTAAAAATTGTTTGAGCTCAATAGCCTCTTAGCTACAACCAAAATTCGAATCCTAATGAGTTCCTTGGCATGTTTATTTATACAAAAGGGTAGCTACCAACATCTCCCTAAAAAATACAGATATTTGTCTCCCAAACTTCAGAAAGGTGGATCTAGATCTTCCTTGAATTGCACTGGCTTGGTCACCAATGACCTCGTCCTCCTTGGCTACCAATTACATTGAGTTGATGAGAGTTAAAGTGGTGATCATTGATTGATTGAAGGAGTTAAGGAGATGGACAATATCCTAGAATCTCTCCTTTTTGTCTACTCCAATCTCTTGCATTTAAGTTATCTCAAAATTGATCAAATTCTTGCATTTAAAACATATTAGGCCACATAACATAGAAACACATCTTTTACCCCTCACACTAAGCATAATATAATGAAATTTGTAAATAAATGTGAGAAAGAGATGATTTTAAAGGTAGAGGATGGCATTGTGAGCCTTATGATATAGCTATTGATGAGCCTCATCATCACCTCCCCACTGAAATTGTTGCTCATCCTCTGAGAAACTTAATCATTTATGTTCATGTCTTTCATGGTCCTGGTGGCCTCTTTGACATCCCCAAGTATCTAGAAATGGCGTGCCTTCATGAGGATAGAATCTTGCATCCTTCACTATGTCTGGCCATTTATTCTTTTCCTCTACTTCATTCCTTCCTTCCTATAGACCCAATAGAAAATGTGGACTGAGCTTGAGTCCAATCTAGTTGATTTTTAATCTTTTCACGAGCCTTTTGTATAGGGTTGTCCTTTCCAATGCATTCCTCAACCTTTCAGGAGAGTGATACTCCCTGATATGGAGACTGTGGGGTAAGGGATTCCATCTTCTTTGGCATGCTTGCTGGATATATGTCCCTAACAGCCTTAGTGTGTCTTCCAAATGTGAGATGGCTTGCTCTTGGGTCACAAGGTATCTAGGTGTTATATCATCATCATTGGAGATGATGTTGTGAGTACTAATTACAACCATTGGGCTTATCTGCTCTATAGAGTGGTTTGTTTTCTTCCTTTTCCATTAATTTATTTACTTCCTCAACTTCGACCTCCTTATGAGTCATCCAAGATGCAAGGGCCATTAGTTGTAGGTCCCCCAACTTTGTATTTGGATCCCAAGCATTCATATAAGTCAAGGTGAGGTTATGCATGTAGAATTTAGAAAATTTGGCTTTGCATTCTATGATACTTTGGTCACACAATTCAATTAATTGTTTTTAGTCCTTAAATGACATGGATCCATGTTGTGCTAAGGTCTTTATTTGGAACTTCATCTACTGATCTTTGAGAAATAATGCATAAGACTTGGATGGTATTTTGCACTATAGTCCCTCCATGGAGAGGATTTCCACTGTGGCCGGTTGGGTTTCATTCTCTTGAAATTACTTCCTCAACCATCTATTTTATGCGTGCAGTTGTTCTCTCCTTTTAGGATATTTCTCCCTTAAATCACTTAAATCCTTGCCCATTTCAAGGATCTTCTCTTCCATGAGGCCTGCAACTTCCACCTTTTTGGATTTATCAATCTGCATCCATCTATGGGTTCTTCCTCTTTCTACTTCAAGTTCAAAGAAAAGTGGGATTGCAAAGTTTTGGGGAATAACTTTCCTTCCTTCAATGAATTTATAATAGGATTTGAAGCTAGGTTGTGTACTAGGCTCTTGTAGCTCTAGGAAATCCTACTCAAATGATTTTGGGGAAGCTTCCCCCTCTTGTTGCCCATTCTTCTCTTCCTGTAGCACCTTATGTTCTTCTTGTAGCACACTTTGTTCTTCCTGTAGCACAATATATTTTTCCTATAGCATGCTCTATTTTTCCTATATCCTCCCTTTTCCTTTTTGTTGGAGTATGGTAGGTGTCTTGGGCTGTTTAAAGGAGTTTGATCTAGTGGTGGTCCTTGTTACAAAAAATTTATTCACACCTCCCGCACTTCCCTATGACATACCTCAAAGTACTCGAAACATGACCATCATGTAGTGTACTCATCCATATATGCAAATTAAATCCTCCCTAGAACACTGGTGGAAAAATTCCTTGAGCTTCCCTTGAAGAAAAGGGCCCTAAAACCCTAATTCAAGGATCATCGCTCCCCTGACACTAAAAATTGTGATGGTCTCTAGTTGTAATATACTAGCCCCGTGATGCGAGTTTGCTTTTGGCTTGGATACTAACAATGATCCCTAAAAGAAAATTTTCCCAAAGAGGACAAGAAGCTTCATGATCTAGAGTCTTCCAGAATGATGAGATGGAGGTTGTTTGGCATAAAGGAGGTTGATTTCTCTCAACTTGCCCCTTTAGTCTTATCCTTATGATCTACCTCCTTGAGATGAGGGCCTTCTGCTATCTTTAGAGAGATCCTAAATCCCTTTCCCTACCTTTATATTCATGCTCTCCCATTCCCAAATGGTTGGTCTTTGGCTATTTTCACCCTTATGCTAAGATTGTGCCTACATGCTATGCATTTAGCTTAGAGAGCTTGAGCTTGGACTTGGAAATTCACTCAAGGAGAGATTATTGACATCAAGGCTTGGTTGTATGCTTCCTCCTTTATTCTATTAATATATACAACTGCTAGTTAATTTTCAATAAATGTGTGTGTTAATGCATCATTTATATTAATGCTCCTTGATCTTTTAAGTAGGTTACCTTTGATTATGCTATTTGTACTTTTATTCTTTGTTGTGTCTTGATCTCTTGTGGAGGCATTCAAATGTTGTGAATAGTAGGACCGAGCCTGTGGTGCAAGTGATTTGAGGTCTTCAATAAAGGAGGATGTTATAACATTAGAATGATGTAGGCCATCTTCCTCTTCTCCTATTTCGATTGTAACTTAGTAAAGTGTCTAGTAGATTGTCATGTAGGTTGCTAGTCCCACTCATTGGGATAGAGGGATTGTCTTTGTCCACAGAGAGGATTTCCTAGACAATAAAATGGCGACTTCATTGGGGAAGCTATTACCCTTTCCATCTAGTCCTTCAATCAGATTCTGTGATGACTTTGACCAACCATTAGTCTCTTGGCTTGTTTAATTCTCTAAAGCTACTTGCACTCACTGATTATTGCTCGAGGACACTCAGTTTATTCTAGTCGTGAAGAATTTTTATGCTTCCCTATTTTTCTCACCCATCACAGGTTTGGCTTTAACAGTCATACTATCATCACTACTTTTTTAATTACAGTCGTGCTAATTACCCTTGCATCACTCTTTTGCCTATAACAGGTGCGATGATCCCAAAGGATAAAGAAAAATTATGGTTTCTTCTTGTTTTTAGTGTTTTTGGCCCCTGCCAATGATTTTCAAGCGTGTCTACAATGTATTTGTATTGGTTGTTATGCTTGTATGACTGCAATTGTCTCTCGACTTTGTTAATTTTTGCTTGAAGATTCATTGCTTTCTAGGGTTTCTAGGGCTTCTATGTCACCCTCCACTCATTGTTTGATGTTAGGTCCCTATACTACTAGTGTAACCCCTTATTGTTATTAGTACAACCCCCTTATTATATTGTTATGCCCATGTAGTCCCCATATTGTTATTATTGTGCCTCATAGAAGCCCACTATTGTTATTATTGCACCCTTAGATTATGATTGTTATGCCAACTCTGATTATATTATGACCCCTTAGATTCCTATATATAGAAAGGAGGTCTTGTCATTTTTATCATCCAAGATTTTTTTTCATTTTGTAATGTAAAGGATGTTTCCCCCTCGAAGAGGCTTATTTATAAGGCGTTGATCTTTCTGTTCTATCTTTTTGTGAGCTGGTTTCATAAAATTTGGTATCAAAGCTTCGGATTCTATGATTTTAGTGCTCCAAATAGGCCATCGTGGAATTTTAGCTATAACTTTTTTTCTGTGATATTTTAGAAGCTAAAAAAAAAAGCATTTGGGACAAAATCTCGCTCAACCTCAGATCCTAATTTTAGATATTTTCTCTCTATATTTGTGGAGATATGATCTGAGGAAGTTAGGGTTTTTGCAAGCTCCATAATTTCATGTAAAACAGGTCACCGTGGAATTTTTGCTATAACATTTTTACTACGATGTTTCAGAAGCTAAAAAAAGACCCATTTAAGAAGAAATCATTTTGAACCTCAGATCTGAATTTCAGATCTTGTCTCGCTACATTTTCAGATATATGATCTGAGGAAGTTAGGGTTTTTTAGACTCCCGAATTACATCCTAAACAAGTGACCTCGGGAAAATCATCATAACTTTCTCTCTAAGGATAAAATTGAAATTTCGTAAGAATTTACAAAAAGAGGATGGACTGCATTTTGTGTGGGTATAATTTTTAGACTCTAAGGTTGAAACATTGACATGTGGTACGTCGTACAATTTCACTCTACTGAACTACTCTATAATTAGGTCACCGTGGGAGATTGGGAATAAATCTTTCATCAAGAATCTAATTACAATCAGACTTGTGGAGTTAGAAAGAGGACTCGAAGGGATATTGTAGGTTGAAATTTCAGAACTTAAAGATCCAAAATTATAGAGTTATAGTCATTTCAAGATTGAGCTCCTAAAATCAAGAAAAAGCAAGATGAGGAAGTTTGATGGCAAGGATCCGATAAATTGGATACTACAGACGGAGAAATATTTTGATCTACATGGTGTACCATTGTTACAAAAGGTACGTATTGCATCTAGGTATTTGGAGTGGAATCAATTTTTATGGTATAAAGTGATTTGTTCTCGTAAACCACTTGTCATATGGTCAATTTTCACAGAGGAAATGATAGTACATTATGAGGATACAAAGAGCGACACCTTCCTTAGCAAATTGATAAATCTCAAACAAAAGGGTTCAATGGTAGAGCACATTGAGGACTTTCAAAAATTGAATGTAAGGGTAAATTATATTCTAGAGAAGCAAAGGATTGATGTCTTTATAGGAACTTTAAATGATAACATTCAACATGAGGTTCGTCTTTGGGAACCTGATTCATTGGAGAAGACATTCAGGTTGGCAAGAAAAATTGAAAGCGAAATTATGGAAACAAGGAATCCCACCACTCATGACTATAATTATGGAAGTATTTTTTCTCCTACCCTTCCACAACCTACAAGGTTTACACCACAACAAATGAAAGAAAAAAGAGAAAACGGGCTTTGTTACAATTGTGATAGCAAATACACTAAATGTCATAAGTGTGTTGAGAAGAAATTATTTACATAGATTATGAAGAGGAGGAAGAAAAGGATCAAGAAAAATCAAAAGAAGAGGATATACACCAGGAACCAACCCCAGAGAAGGAAGAAATGAATCTGACCATATTTTGTAAAGCATTGGAAAGAATTACCACTCATCAAACTCTCAAGATAGAAGGACATATCAAGAAGAAAAAGGTTCAAGAAGTGAAAGTTCACATCGATAAATAAGAAATGAATCTGAACATATCTTGTAATGCATTGGCTGGAATTACCACTCCTCAAACTATCAAGATAGAAGGACATATCAAGAAGAAAAATGTTCAAGAACTGAAGGATCACATCAAGCATCAAGAAATGAATCCGAAATATCTTGTAATGCATTGGAAGAAATTACCACTCCTCAAACTCTCAATATAGAAGGACATATCAAGAAGAAAAAGATTCAAGAAGTGAAAGACCACATCGAGCATCAACAACAAGTTCTCCAACTTTTAAAGGATAATGCTACTTTGGTGCAAAATCGAATGAAACAACATGTAGATCAACATCGCAGTGAAAGAATTTTTGATGTAGGTGATTGGGTATTATTACAACTACATCTCAAGCAATCTATTTATGAGAAGGAAATGTTGGAAATACTACATGCACTTAAGAAATGGAGACCTTACCTAATGGGAAGATACTTCAAGGTAAAAATGGATCATGATAGTACTAAATACTTTTTAGAACAAAGATTATCTTTAGAAGAACAAAAAAAATGGGTCACAAATATGTTGGGTTATGACTTTGAAATAATCTACAAAAAAGGGAAGCAAAATTTTGTTACAGATGCACTCTCAAGAAAGGATAAGGATGTGGAAACATTGTTTAGTGCTATCTCTATTATCCAAACAGATTGGATAAACGAAGAAAGGGATGAATGCAAGAAGGATGAAGAAGTGTGGCCACTCATTCAAAAGTTGCAGAAGGTCCCAGTTCAAACAATATTGCTAGAACTTGACGAGGAAGGAAAAATCATATTGGAACCTGGAGTAGTTACAGAAACAAGAACTCGACAGTTATGAAATCAATCAATTTCAGAGTATCTCATTAAGTGGTAGAACTTACCCACTAAAGATTCCACATGGGAGGACAAGAATTTTATACAGAATCATCCAGAACTACTCAAGTGTTAAATATAACACTTTTTGAAGGAGAGGGGCATGTTAGGTCCTTATACTACTAGTGTAATGCCTTATTGTTATTAGTACAACCCCCTTATTATATTGTTGTGCCCATGTAGTCCCCATATTGTTATTGTTGTGGCCCATAGAAGCCCACTATTATTATTATTGTGCCCTTACATTATTATCATTATGTTGGCTTTGATTATATTATGACTCCTTAGACTCCTATATATAGAAAGGAGGTCTTGTCATTTGATTCATCCAAGAATTGTTCATTTGTGTAATGTAAAGGAGGTTTCCCCCTCAAAGAGGTTTATTTCTAAGGCATTGAACTTTCTTTTCTATCTTTTTGTGAGTTGGTTTCATAGCATTTGATCTGTCTCTCTGAGATTGGTTGCTCCCGTTCAAGAGTCTACCTGCAATTAGGACATATTTTTCAAGTTTCTCTTGGTTCATTGATGTGAAGTTGTTTTCATTAGTATTGATTCATGTTGATTCTTTGAAGATCACTTTAGTTTTGTCGTCAAGTATAGATTACAAATTATTTGCTTTGGTTGAACTGAAAGAGTGTTCTTTTCTTCATTCTTATGTTTCGAAAAGAAAAAGTGAAAGATTTTGTCATTTAAGTATTTCTGAGACATTTCTTGCATCCGAAACCATAAGGTGGAAGAGATTTTAATTTTTATTGAGTTGATTGCATTTTCATTTGCTAATTGCGTTAGTTTGAATTGATTGAATCAAAATGAAAGGAAATAATCATTATTGCATCTTAGTGAAAGGAAAGTGATTTCCATTTCTTATAGTATTACATCTTGGCATTGCATTTAGTGAAATTAAATATTAGATTTTGTTTTCACATTTTGCATTGTGAAAGTTAGTGGAAGGAATTTTGTATGATGCATTTTGTCTGATGAATTATTGATTTAAATTCCTTCCTTTGATTAGTTTGGCTTTTATTGAAACAATTTTTTTCCTTTCCTCATATAGTTGCATCATAGGTATTTAGCTGACATCATTTTGAGCCTTTGAACCGAAATGTAATCCAAGATAAACTTAAAAATTACCTCAGTTAGCCTATGGAGCATTTGTTACTTAATGAAAATATCTAGAGGTCTAGGATAGAGAGATGTTTCGGCATCTTTAAACATAGCAGTTTTCGTTAACTGCCTGCAGTTTATCTCCGGGGTAAAATCTCATCCTAGTAATGAAGTATATAGAAGGTTCTTTAGTACTTTAGAGTATATCCGAGGCACTTCAATATGATAAGTATATAGGGATACTATCATCAAACAGTTTTGCATTAGATAATGCTAACACAGACTTGTGCTCCTCGCACCTTCGAGTATATATTGGTAGGCCCCACTAGGTTTCTAACTTTAGCCATAGGTAACCAAGTCTGTTGCCTTATAAACATGATACACGAGACATAGCATTCAGGGATATTGGTCACCATAGGTTAAGTCCTTGGTTTTAGCTAAGGTGTATATAGAAGTTCAAGGATGCTTGGTAAACCCTCTTATCTAGATTACCCCTCTTTTATTTTGTTTTGTTAATTTCTAAAATCAATTAATTGACCATGGAAAAACATCCTTCCCGTGGAAATACTCCTTAGTAGATCTTAGGTTGATACCGATGACAACATTTCCCAAGTCTATAGAGGGAATGGCCTAGGTGGTATCTCTCATCATGGATTCCAAGCCGAGAGGTTAACCTACTACTATACTAAGCTACACTTGCATTATAGGTCACAACAAGGGAAAAACAGGCTGCTACAGGTGTGCTACAACATTCTTGTATTGCTACAAGAAGTCCTCAAATGCTATAAGAAGGGTTCCGAGAGGGTTTCTAAGGTAATAATAATGGAATTAAGGGATGGAATGATGTATTAATGTTTTCGTGGATGGGTGGGAGGTGACCAACACCCTTAGCCAAGCTCAACACTTCAGGAAGGCAAGTTTTGGACTAGGAGGTTGCTCACGGTGATCTAAAAATAGAGATCAAGAACGTCATTTGGAATTCATCAAAAGGGAGTGGAGAAGTATTAGATGGAAATGGTGAAAATATCCCTTGGCTACAGGTCCAACATTCCTGCAACATATTACAACCAATGGTGGAAAAGATGAGCTGAATTTGGAAACTATGTAACTGATGGTAAAAAATATAATCTATGAAATTAATTAGCTTCTAATCTACAACAATCATATTTAAAGAAAGATAAAAAATATAGAATTTTCTAAGAAATCATAAGCAAGAAATCACATAATGTTTTTGGGATATGATGGTAGATTCCTCTAATCATGTTCCCATGGGAGAGATCAGATACAGGCCACATTCATAGAATTTTTGAGGAACTATATTTTACTAAGATGCAACAACAAATCAAACATTATAATCTAAATTAAATATCAATACATAAGAGGGACCTAAGCTACCGGGGTTGGGACCAAACCCAAGAGCTTCATTTCTCTAAACCAACTCAGTGATGGATCAACAAGAAACTTTTCATTATCATTGCAAAAATGTCAAATACATCACATAATAATAAAAAATAGTAGTCACAAGTGCTTTTGCTCAATAACATATTAGATACAACCCAAATTATAATCTTAATGAGTTCCTTGGCATGTTTATTTATACAAAAGGGTATCTACCAATAGCTCCCTAGAAAATAGATATGTCTATCTCCCAAACTCGAGAAAGGTGGATCTAGATCTTCCTTGAATTGCACTAGCTTGGCTACCAATGACCTCGTCCTACTTGGCTACCAATGACCTCAAGTTAATGAGAGATAAAGTGGTGATACTTTATTGATTGAAGGAGTTAAGGAGGTGGAAAATCTCCTAGAATATCTCCTTGTTGTCTACTTCGAGCTCCTACATTCAAATTTTCTCAAAATCACTCTAATTCTTGCATTTAAAAATTATTAGGCCACATGACATAGCAACACATATTTTACCCCTCACACTAAGCATAATATAAAAAAAACTATAAATAAATGTGAGAAAGAGATGATTTTAAAGTTGAAGGATGACATTGTGACCCTTATGATATACCTATTTATGAGCCTCATCAAATATTACAAGCAACACCCTTTTTGGGAGATTATATAGTGCCTTGGGTCAACAAAAAACAAGACTCGATATCATTATCAATAACTAAAGCATAGTACATTGCAACAACCACCTATTGCACAAAAATTCTTTAGATGAAGCGGACCTTAAATGAAATCAAGGTAGAGTTGACTAATTCAAATTCCAATATTGTATGACAACTCTAGTGCTATTAACATCACTAAAAATCCTGTCATGCATTCAAATACCAAGCATGTTTCAATAAAGTATTTTTTTTCCTAAGAGAACATGTTGCTACTAATATTGTTTGACATGAATATGTGGCCACTAATGAGTAGCTTGCAGATATATTCAAAAATCCTTCAGCATGAGAACCCTTTGAGTATCTTAGTTAACAAATATGAGTTACCTCTCCTAAAGCCAAATGACTCAATTTGACTAAGTTTTGGGAGTACTCAACCTATTGGTTTAATTAAAGGGTAAGATGCAAAATTTCAAGGGGAACCTCTTTCATACAGTGTGTCAATTGCCACTCATGTGAAAGGGGGAGAAGAAGTCTTGAGTGGAATGATTATTGATATTAAGGGGGGTGTAGAGATTGAGGAAAAACTTCTTAGTTTTAGCGGGAGCTTCGTATGTTTCCATTAGTGCCCAAGGGGGAGATACTTGAGAATAATGTTTGCATTGATATCAAATGGGTAAAGAAGGTAAAAAACTAGTGTATCAAGGTCAAGGGGAGTTCTATGGTTGTTGCAGTCTATGGTAGAGAGCCATCATGGTAATAGGATAAGTGAAGAAGCTATAAAATCTTATAGTTATAGTGGTTAGGAGTCCCAGGATTTGAAGGAAATGTTTCCTTAGGAGATCAACTAATATGATTATGGAATAACATAGCTAAATAGTGCTCAGAAAGTGATTTCCAATGGTATGATGAAGTCCAAAAAAGGCCTTTTAGACTGAAATTTATGATTGGTCAAATTTGGTTGACCTTAAGAGTCAAACTCAATGGCCTGGTCATGTGCCTCACAATACAGTCAACATACATGTGGTGCTTGAGAACAAATAGTAGAGTAGGATTGGTCATATTTAAGCTTGGGAGGTACAATGTGGGTCCCACTTGGGACACGTAATCCTAGCAAGTAGACCGATGGTGTTACAAAAACCAGAGTAATGTAAAGTCCCAGGATGATTAGGCTATAGGAGGATGTCTCAAAGCTGACATACAATTGGTTGTGCATGAATAATAAGCTTAGGAGAGATGTGTAAGGGCAATCCCACTAACAACTCATCTTACGAGGTCTTCCATATAAGATTTAAATAGTGCACAAGGAAAAATATCTAGAATAATTGGGATTCGATCTATGCTAGAAAAAAAATGGAAAGAGGAACCAAAAGGCGTAAGGCATAGTGGAAGCAAGGGAACCCCACTAATAAATAATCCTAAGATGCCTCCCTCAAAATAAAAAATTTAAGTGCAATGATCAATTTAAGGGATGATGTAACTCTGGGAGGACGTCAACAGACAATTATTGGCATAAGTTTGAGTTTGAGGTCCCCATGGGATAACTTATCCTGGGAGGCCTATGTAACACTGATGAAAGGTGGTTTTCCCCTTGATGAAAGGAGATTTTGGGGTATAGCCAATTTCCCTTTCATATCAATATTTCAATCCTAAGGCCTGTGGGTTATGGCCCATAAACCTATCGGAAGCATATTTGAGGCCTTAAGCCTTGAAAAACCAGACCACAACACTTTATCAGATTTCCCTTTGAAAACCTAGGACCATTCATTTAATAGAATACACAGAATTACTTAGGAAAAACCACAGTCAAACCATAAGGGCGGAATTTAGAAAATATACACCCGCCACTATAAATATTGTCGGGTCCATGCTCATCCTTCACTTTTTGGCTGCACTTACTCCTCCGAACTTTGATCGTTGATCGGCCTGATCCCCAATTAGATCAATCTTCGCCATCAATTTCATTCTCCAATCCAATGGCTATCAGTGTCTCGCTTAATTGTATATCGTCATTCCATAGCATTGTTTGCCAACCCTTCACCTCTGCGATTAGCGATTGCCGATTAGATCGCAACCATCAATCCTAACTCTCGATCTGATGGTTGCGATTACATCACACATCACCATTGCTTTGGATCTCTGATAATCAATAAAACAATCCTCTGCCATTGATCTTCCTCCATCATATCCGATGGTTGACATTGATTTTGGGTGGAAAAGTAGCATGAGGATTAACTGCCCGAAAAGAGGTTTCCTCTCTCCTCCTCGCTACTACGTGTCGCTTGATGAGTGGAATTGGGTGCCAATCTGAATTACCACTTACCACTTATGATCTCGCCTGAAATACCACCTTTCGCTTTTAAATTTGCCGATGCGATATTAATGAATTACTCCACAACGATTCCATCCAGGCCGTTGATCTTTTTTTATAGATCTAACGGTCCCTATGTATTATTGCATTTGTTCCTCCTTTGCTCTATTCTCATTTGCCTTCGATGGGTTTCTGCATTAAAACACAGTTCTCTGCCATACTCTACCTTCACATAGAGCACTCATAGATAACAATATTTCATTGGATCGCCATTAATCCTACAGTGATCGATGGTCAATCAACACACTTACTACACAGGACTTCAAGCCATTAATGCATATATACACAGATAACTCAAAAGGCATTATTACATAAACACACATGGAATCCACACAACACACATCTATTCATTATACAATATTGAATACAGACTAAGGCATTTAAGTCTTAGTAATAGTTCTCCTCTCAACTACATTTTCAACACTCAATTTACAAATCATTATCTATCACTCCTATCTCTCTATCTCCTATTGAACACACAGGTTCACCATATATATATATAAGGAAACCTTGGATCAGATCATTGAAAGGATTCGATCAGATCTCTCCATGATTTCCTCTAACAAAAGCCCTAAAGCTAGCTACATGCATACATATGTGGCATATTACATTTAATTAAATCTTCTAGAGACTTTATCCATTCCATCATTCAAGCTCTATTATAACAGAATTGTCCCCTGTTTAGCTCTGATTGTCCACGTCCTCCTCTTCTCCGCTTTGGATTCTTCTTTTGATTGGGGGGGTCAGATGCTCCTGCATCAAATATCCTCTAGGGTAAATGTGCATATAACAAACATAATAGGAAGATAAATACAATAAACATATCAACCATCAAAATCCATATATACATCAATAGATTTTCACATGAAAATCAAAGGAATGATTTTTTCATTAATAAATGAAATGAACCAATTGGTGATGGGACAACCACATTCCACCCAACCATAGATTAGTTGAGCCAAGTCTCTCTTCAGCCAATCACCCCCGTGCCATATTCTAGGCATGAATGTGGGACTCATAGAACACACAAAGAACACTAATCAATGTGGATTACACTAGAGTTCTTTGCCTACATTGTGATGAATTTGAGTGCCTCCTTGTCTCTCAGGATTTACCGTGCATCCACAGTTTGATTCAGGGATCACTAGGCCCTACACTGATAAATACTCTCCAGGATTTACCGTGCATTCCATCTCATAATCAATAGGCCCAACGGAGAGAAAATCCACCTCTTGGCGTTACCATATATCCTGCCATTCACTGACAAGGATTCCGAGGCCCACTGAGGCACTCAATTTGTATTTACCACAACCCATATTCTGGTTTAGGGGTTACTGGGCCAATGGCTTCATGCATCCTAAGTCTAGTTCAGGGACCACTACCACCATGTGTTTGTTAATTCGGAGATCCACCTCACTCAGGTGTGAATCTAATCTCACCAAACCCCACAAACCCCATGAGAGAACCCATCTCATCAATTCTATCAAGAAATGGCAAGGCTAAGATGAAAATACTGTCACACCTGGAAAGATCCATTCCATGGTAGGAAAGAAACACATACAATCCCATGCATGGGAAATATAGCAAGGAAAATACACATGCAGGTTCATACCTGAAATGAAGCTTGTTGTAGCTTCTTGATCCTACCTTTCCCTGCTTGATCTTTTATTCCTCTTGGATTGTTTTCCTTTCTTGCTCCAATTCCAAAGTGCTCCAAGAAAGATATAAGTGTCCAAGAGTATGAGAGAGAGAGAGAGAGAGAATAATGAGAGAGCTCCAAAGATAAACTGACCAAGTCTTGCCAACTAATCCTCATAAGCCTTTTTATTAATGAGGCCTCTAATTTCTTCATTTTCCATTATTTTCCTTTAATTTCCTCCTCACATGCAACCTGTGACCTTTCACCTTCCTTTTCTCCCAATGTCCATTATTTTCATAAATAATTGTGCCAAAATACCTTTTTTCCTCTTTAATGCCTTAGCCATTGCCTTTTCCAATTTCCTTAGCCATAAACAACCAAATGAACACACACTAGGATGTCCTGAATTACATGGAATTTTCACTAGGGTTGTTACAAAACCCTCCCCCTTGGGGAACATTGTCCTCGGTGTTCAATGACACCTATAACCAACATGACTAATGAAAACAAAAAATATTGCCCATGGAGCTTTATAACACAGCTCATTGTAGTATTTACAATGAATTACCCACTCAAAAGAAAAACATCATGACAACATGACTAGATAAAAACCATATTGTATATTGGAGCTTTATAAGACAACTCATTACAGTATTTACAATGATATACACATATACACATATGCACATTTTCTTAACCAACAAATAAAGGATACGATACTCGTATCAATCAACAAGGGAATCCATAGGCTCACAACTCCACCCTCAAAGTACTACTAGGATTCACCTCCTTCCTAGGAAGTCTAGAATCCATTGCAAAGTCAAATTTGCATCATATGTCCAATGCTATATCCTACACCACTTTTCCTCTTAGTGAACAGTTACCGACTCATTGTTCTAGGGCACACTCCCAATGTGCATTTGATTCTGTCCTGAAATGCTAGTGACCAAAACAAATCCTTCCCTAGCCTTCCCTTCTCTACTACACAGTCCCTTGGGAAATCTAGTTAATCCCTTTCATGCAGTCGCTCACCTTCCAAGTTATGTTGGCACCCCCATCGCAGGTAGTCTATCCTTTGGAAAGGCTTCCTTGCATAAGAAGATACAAAAACCAATTCATATCTCTACCTCAACACATCATACTAGTCACAACATGCTCATGGAAATTAATGGACACTATTGGGTACTGATGTCCCATAATGGCTTTGTTTCTGAATTACTTTACCAACATACTACTGCCTATTGAATTCCTTTGCTACTGCTACTAATTCTTGTAGTCAATTTCAACTACTCAATCAGGCATGTTCATGGATTCCTGTACCAAGAACATAAACTCCATTATATTTAAAATAAATTGAAATAAATTCACATCATATGTCATTGGTAGCATGCCAATAAGGTATATTTACAATCTTGTTCGCTTCTTGTCACAACAAGTCAAACTAGCATATTTGACCAAAACAACATGTATAAATATATCACATAAGGTTAGCTTAAAACATAACCATCAAAATCATAAATTATATGTAATTGTCATAAACCAAAATCATAAATAACATATAATCATAATATACTAGAATCATAGATCACATTAATAATAAAATGAAATACAATACCAATGCTTCTGCCTTTGTCTTTATCCCATATGCACTCTGGATCAGTTGCCACACCCGACAATCTCCTAGTTCCTTCTCCTCAACCATGTGCATAGACACATAGTGTGCATCACACACATGCAATGACATAGCATACCACGCCATGCAATACATGCATCTACACCTGAAATACAACACATACACCTACACCCAATGTACACAATACAATGCATCCATCTATACCCGATGTGAAATACCACCCAATACATGTACCTACATATAGTACCACACAACGAGTACACATGCCACAATACCATGACTGCATGATGCACATACATAATACCACATTCCCTCAATGTAGCGTGTATGACATGAACACAATACCACACGTGCACTAGTACCATATGTACAACATATACACAGTAGCACCTGTACACTGCACCACCTATACACTGCACCACCTACACAACATGTGTACAACATCATATGTACATAGCGCCACCTGCACAATGTGTACACAATGCCACATGTTCACTACACCACTGTAAAACATGTACACAATACCACATGTACAAAGTACCACACACATGATGTGTACGCGACACCATATGTACATAGCATCACATGCATGACATGTACAAAACATTGCATGCTCATAGCACCTTATGTACAACATGTACATGGCACCTAATGCTCACAGCACCACTTGTACAATCATGCACACAACACCATATGTATATAGCACCATGTTGTAGCGGCTACAACCACCCTCTAATTTTTTTGCTTAGCTTCGTTTTAGAGCCTCCCTACCAAACATCCTCAGCAGCATGTCTTGCACTCTCAAGTACAAGAGCTTCTTAGATTTTCTAGCAGCGGGAAAGCCTGTGCATGATAGATTGTTGTATCCCCCTCATAGGTTGCTTCCCTAGACTTGGTCCAGTTGCTGGCTGAGCAACTCCCTCAAGAAATTGCTCAATTCTAGAGGGGAACCAATCTTCCCTCTAGAAATTGCAAAAATCTGACTGGAAGCCTACTAGGCTCAGAAATTGCACAAGCCTATCAGTCAACCTTCCCAAAGAAAACTACACAATCTGACCCAACAAGACTGATCAATCCAAAAATTGTACCATTTTGGGCAAAATTTAGTTGCTCCTCCCAGAAATTGCACAATCCCTCTTTGCATCCAGCCCAACTTCCTCCCAGAAACTGCACAAAAGTTACCCTCAGTCGAGCAGGTTGTTGCATGTGACCTCAGGTTGACCAATTCCACTAGGGACTGAGAAAACTTGACTTGCATGCACGTGCTTCCTTTTCCCAAAATAGAAAAAGGAAACATGCAAAAAGAATCCCTAGGTTTTAGGGAGCTATTTTTAGAAGTTGGAGGTTACATGGAAAGATCATTTTAGAAACATTCCTCCAAGTGTCACTTTTTCCTAGATTTATGGCATGCACGTCATGAGCTCCAAACATATTCATTCAATGCTTCAGAGCTCACTTCTTCACATTGATCTTGGAGCTTTGACATCCCACAACACATCCAGGAGTCTTTGACACATGCAACTTAGCTATTTCTGGGTAAGTCCAGTTAACTTGTACTTTTTAGCATTTCTATCACTTTTTGTGTTTTGGTTTGTGTGAGTGTTGTTTGCTTGATTTCTGTGAATGCTCACTATCATTTGTATGCATACTTTCTTGTACTAGGACCATTTAAGTTTTCATTAGCATCTCACTACCATCACATGCATGAAACTATTTTGCACGAATGATTGCTGATTCGGTGACTTGCTTCACACACATGCATGTTGTTCCATTTTCTGAATCTTTAATTCACTGTTTTCATGCAAAATCATTCAATACTTCTTACACTCCATATCGCTATCCATTCACCTCCACATTTTCTTTCAGTTGCCCATCGGTGGGTCTGGGTAGCCTTAGTCCGGACTCTACCTCACCAAGATAACATTGTCCAATCCTAAGAGGGAAGGGTCTCCCTTCGTCCCAAAAAATGTGCATTTCTAGCTAGTGACTATCTGCCAAGCTTACCTTGCGCAATTCTAAGGGGCGGTGTCTACTGAACCATAAAATTGTACAATGCATTCCATGGGATTACATAACTTGCCAGCTAAACTTGCACATTATGTAATTCGAGCATCCATCAAGCCAATATGGATTGTGCATTGCGCAATTCTAGCAGTAAACTAGCTTCTCGACAATTTGAATTATCATCTACACAGTTATAGTAGCCAGTCTTCCAGCCTCCCCAGAAAATTTGTTTAGTCCTTGCCAGTCGATCCCCAAGTATGTTGCATGTCGTTCCTCAAGTTTTCTTTGGTTTTAGCTGACAAATTTATTGCCATGCATGTCGGCATGTCTCCAGATCTAGGAGGTGTTCGTCTACCTCTTAACATTTCAAGATCAATGGCCTCCAAGAAAGTAGGATCAAAGGACACCAACGGAAGTGTAACTGGAGCAACAATTGAGTAAGTGTCTAAGATTTTGTCAATCTATGAAGACACCAAGTTGATCATAGACAAGGAAATCAAGATGAAATGGCAAGAGGTCAATGATGCATTGACAGGAACTTTTAGGGAATACCTCAAAGGCTTCCAAGTTTATGTGAACATTCACAAGTATGGCTTGTACCAGATTGCATGTAGGTATCCCATGTTCACGTGCGTGTACATGATACGTTAGATCATCTTGGACACTTATATTGAGACGATGAAATTGAGCAGTGTCAACGAGACGAATATTGCTACCTTCTGGGCATAGGATTATCAACAGATGTATCATATGTCAAAGCCAATGGTCACCATGGAGACACCCTTTAGTATACTGAGCATCAATGCAAACTCTAGGGATATCTTGAAGAATTGGGTGAATGAGCCAATCAAATTTAGGATGACACCTAACCAAGTTTACAATACAAAGATACTCTAGAAGGCGTATCAATACTTGGTCATCTTTGCATGTTGCCTATATGGCCAAGAGAGCATGGGGACCTTCCCACAGAGTTGGGTGATCGCATTGGACAAACTAGCCAGTGAAGGCAAATCATGCAACTAGTTAGACATGTTAGCTCACAGGAAAAAGTAACAGGTGACACAAGCTCAGAAGCTGCCTAAAGGTCAACAAGAAGAAATCTACATGTCCACTTACCTCTTGGATGCAATCTGTGCATGTTAGGAGTTCTCGGGTTTGAAGTGGGAAAGGACATTGGCAAAAACCTCTATGAATACTTAATATAAAATTTTGTTCAAATGTATCTTCAGAGGAATCATCATACAATTGTCAGATCATTTTTTCACCCCGGTGTACAAAATGATATTTGAGCAAGATCCACCTTGCACATCGAAGGAAACAATGGAGGCACTGATCGACATGGCATTTTGGTATGCCTCATCATTTGACACCTTCATACAGATGTACAACATGGAGAAACCTTTGCATGTCTTGCCAAAGTTTTCCATGGACAAGCTCGTCATGCAAGAGGTATCATACCACATCTTGGAAGGACTGTCAGCTAGGATGCACTAGAAGAAGAAGGCCCCTTTCCCTACTCTTCCATTGTGGATCGGGTTAAATGAGATAGAAAATTTCAAGCACATGGATGTCGAAGTAGAGGAGATCAAGAAATATCCTTTCAGTGCCCGAAGCTTCAATACGTATGACCTGCATTGTTTTGTAAAAGATCACTGTGTGAGAGTATAAATTCAGTGGAACCATGAGGCATGTCATTGGGTAGAGGAGGAACCATGGAGATATTGTTACAGCTTCTCTAGGCCCAATGAATTGGTCGACATCATGGTGGAATGGTTAGGTAAGCAGCATCTAAGGGAGAACCACCAATAGCAGCAACAGAGGTAAAGATATCGGCACGTGATAAAGGCAAGAGGAAGATTGTCAACAACAAGGAGGCAGAGCAAAGCTACAAGTTCAAAGCATACCCATTTGTGTTAAAAGCATCTTTGGAAATAAAGGCGAAGAGGAAACAATGCGACAGGAGGAACATGCAAAGGAAAAGAGGAAAATGGAGAATGGAGGAAACAGAGAAGGAGTTGCATGAGTTGAAGGAGAAACTTCAAAAGGAATAGGAGCTGCATAGAAAACAGAAGGAAGCACAACAAGAAAAGGTATAGCAGGGGGTGCAACATGTATATATAGATGAAACTGCGCCTGTATAGGTAGTTGACTCATATGAATAGATGGTAGCAAGTAGACAGGGTGAGCAGCCACAGGAGCAGGACTTCACTCAAGATATTGAATGAGCACTTGAAAGATGGATATGGATATGGAGTAGCAAGAGTTAGAGCAAGACATTGACCTCATGCCTTACCATCAAGAGGTCGACCCACAAGCTTCACTGGATCCAGAAGCATAGAATCTCTCAAATGACTAAGGAGACACTAAGAGCCTTGGAGACCATCTGGAAGGAGAGATGCAAAACATATCATTCGACGAGTTATAACATAGAGTTGTGAAATCTCGTAGACTATCTGCTCCAGAGGACAACCGATCCGTTGTGCAGTTTGAGGAACGAGTGATCATGTCTAACATGTGAAAGCATCCATCAGCATTCGCTGATGCAATCAACGAATATCCCAAAGCCACTAGCTTGAGTGTTCACTCCTTGATAGCTGAGAACGAGCGAATGGCTAAGGAGTTACAAACAACTAAACAGGGAAGAGAAATGGTTACAACATTTGCCTGAGCATAGATGAAGAAGGCACTGGATGAAGTATTGTCCCTTGAGACAGTCATACGGGCATTGTATTCCAAGTTTGGTACCATGCATAAATAAGTTGTCGATCTCAACGGTTGGCAGCAGGAATGTGCTAGGACAGTACATATATTATCAAACTTGCATATTGTTGTTGACTGCATGCAAACATGGACAATGAGATACAAGGGAGATTTGTTACACTTTCCCAATATGATGAAGCCTAGAGAGGTAGAGTTGAAGGCACACATCCAGAGTCAGATCCGAAACCATGAAGACCTCCCGCAACTCATCACTAGTCTACAGGCTTCCCATGCATGTGTATTCAAGAGTATGGATGTTGTTGTTCATGCACACATGATCCCATCTATTGGGACACTCACCTAGGAAAAGACAAAGACAAAAGTCCAACTGGAGCTTGACTCATACTTTGACAAGTTGATTCGCATAGACACCACCATAGACTTGGTGATCAGTGTATACACCATGCATCAGTATGTTGCTGGTCTGGATGTACTCAAGACAATGATGTGCATGTTATCAAACAAGTTGGACAAAGGAGCCCGAGTAGTGAACCCAGATGCGAAGGAGGCAAGAGTTCATTTCCAGAAAGATGTCACCATAGACTACATGGACACCATCACAAACTACCAAGCATGGCATTAGTTTGCCATTATCAACCATCATGAGGATGTTGAAGAGCTGGTCTTCCCACAGTTGTTCAAGTCATAGTGATTTCTTGCATGGCTTGCTCAAGCCTATTTTGTCTCACATTGGTAAATGTGCACATTGTATGTAATGTCTTGTCAAGTGGAAGTTCAAGTGTCGATAATTGGATGTAACAATCATAGAGTAGATGAAGATTCATGAGGATAGGTGAACAATCACAAAGGGGAATGTCAAGGGCCACCCCACCCTTTGCTATATATATTCCCTCATAACTCCGGAGGACAACACATCTCCTGCGTAATTTGAGGAATGCGCAAAGGCAAAGAGAAAAATGGAGAATGGAGGAAACAAAGAAGGGGTTGCATGGATTGAAGGAGCAACTCTTGAAGGAATAGGAGCTGTGCAGATATGAGAATAAGCGTAGCAAGAATAGGTAGAACAAGGGGAGCAACATGTAGAGACATATGAAATTGAACTCGTACAGTTAGTCGACTCATCTAGACAGTTGAAACCAAGCAAACAGGGTGAGCACTCGAAGGAGTAGGACCGCTTAAGAGATTGAACGAGCACTTGAGTAGATGGATACATATATGGAGCAACAAGAGTTAGAGTAAGACATCAACCTCATGCCTTACCATCAAGAGGTCGACTCACCAGCTTCACCGAATCCGGAAGTAGAACAAGTCCCAAGGGACCAAGGAGACACTGAGATCCTTGGAGACCATCCAGAAGGAGAGATGCACAACATATAATTCGATGAGCTGCAACATAGAGTTGTGTAATATAGTAGAGTGTCTACTCTAGAGGACAACACATCTCCTACGCAGTTTGAGGAATGAGTGTTCATGTCTAATGTGAGTAAGCATCCAATAACATTGGCTGATGCAACCAGAGCATGTGTCAAACCCACTAGCTCGAGTGTTCACTTCTTGATAGCTAAGAACGAGTGAATGGTTAAGGAGTTACAAATGGCCAGGTAGAGAGGAGAATTGGGTACAACATCCACCCGAGTAGAGTTGAAGAAGGCAATACTAGATGAAGTATTGTCCCTTGAGATAATCATGTGGGTGTTGTATTCCAAGTTTGGTACCTTGCATAAAGCAATTTTCCATTTGAACGGTTGGTAGTAGTGATGTGCTAGGAGAGCACGTACCTTGTCAAACTTGTACACTATTGTTGAATGCATGGAAAAATTGACAATGAGATACATGGGAGCCCCATTACACTTGCCTAAGATGATGAAGCCCAGAGATGTCAAGCTGAAGGCATGGATCCGAAGTTAGATCTGGAACTGTGAAGACCTCCCATAGCTCATAACTAGTCTATAGGCTTCCCACGCATGGTTATTCAGGAGTATGGATGTTATTGTGTGTGCACACACGATCCCATCTATTGGGACACTCACCGAGGCAAAGCCAAAGGAACAATTCCGACTAGAGATTGACTCATACTTTGACGAGTTGATTTGCATCACCACTAGTGCAGACTTGGTGATCAATGTAGACACCATGCATCAGTTTACCGAGATTCAAATGTTATCAAATGAGTTGGACAAAGGAGATCAAGCAGTGTACTGAAATGCAGTGGAGGCAAGAGTTCATTTCCAGAAAGATGTCACCATAGAGTACACGGAAACCATTGCAGACTACCAAGCATGGTATTAATTTACCACCATCGACCATCATGAGGATGCTAAAGAGCTGGTCTTCGCGCAGTTTTCTGAGTCATAGTGATGTATTGCATGACTTGCTTAAACCTATTTTGTCTCATATTGTGTAGATTGTATGTAATGTCTTGTCAAGTGGAAGTTCAAGTGTCGATAGTTGGATGTAACAGTAATAGAGTAGATGAAGAGTCATGAAAATAGGTGAATAGTCACAAAGGGGAATTTTAAGGGCCACCCCACCCTTTGCTATATATAGTCCCTCATAACTCATTGTAGAGGCTTTTGTTCATCCAAGTTATCGAAAGGAGTATCTTAGAGAGAGCTTGGATAGTATTGTGTAGAGCTAGTATATCTCTTTCGAGGAGTAGGCGGAAGTGAATGTAAAGTTCTGTTATTAAAACTACCAGTTGGTCATGTTTGTATTGTATGACTAGAACTTATACTTCTTAATATAACATAGCCAACACGTTTCATGCATATATCGTATTGTATTTTAGCTATCTTGTTTACTCTAAATGATATATGTATTTGTTTTCTTACGCATGGATGTGTAGCTATTTTCTATATATGTATGTATGAATCTTACTGAAATGTATTGTTGGTTTAACCATCACTTTCAATTGCTAGCTCTCTTGCCTTCTAGTTTGTGATGCATCTTAGCTGGTGTGTTCCCTTCTTAACTCCGTGCTTTCACAAATTTTCAAGGGGCGCACTCACCTGACCCTCCATGTGTTAGAACCACTCATGCTCCTTCCTTGACTTGCTACATATGTCACACCCTTGCTACCAACAGGGACATGTTACTTGCCTCTATGCAAAACTGTGATCAAGGTGATACCCTACAACCCACTATTGGGACTCCTACACCAAACGGTTTGGGGTCTAGTTGGGACTTCTTTCTGGGGAGATCGCCTGACATGCTGGTGGGTCAAACACCATCAACATTTTTGGTGCTAGAAGGAGGGCCAGATGAAAAGCTATGTCCTCTCATCTTGTTTTGAACCTTTGCACATCTATCATGGATTTTCTCACACTCACCCCTCCACGATGTTTTTCACATGTCAAACCTTTGAACATCACGAGGGAATTTTTTGATCTCTTTTCCGAATTCACATATGATGGTGAAGGCGAGGTGGCCTGGCCTGTGTTCTTACAAGACTTATTTGCCATGCTTGAAAAGAAAGATGAATGCTTTGATGAAGAGTCTAGCTTGCTGCTTTCATACAAACTTTGCGAATCCCCATAATGGTGGTGTTGTAGTCTGCTAGCTGACAACATGCACTCACTCGAGCAGTTTTGTGATCTCATTGTATTTACTTTCCATCATTTTGATCGAAAACCTCTTGACCGAAAACTGTTACAACAACGAAAGGCCCCACATGAATCGCCTATGGATTTTTTGTGGTGCTTCCGTGATTTGCAGTTTGAAGCACCGAAAAGCCAGATGAAATTTCCATATCTTTGGGATAGATTTGAATATTGTCTTAGCAAATCAATCCATCCCAAGAAGAATTTTGAGCCCAAGCCCCACTCAACATACTTCAGTGATGGAGCTGCGCAATCACAGACTATCTACGGTTCCCTCATCAAATATCCCCACCATTGCAGAGTGATGCAGGAGAACACGTACACACATCTATTCAACTGTCACATCCTCCCAACATCACTTCTCTTGATTTTTGTGCAGATTTGGTTGTGATTCCATTGATTTGTCACATGCATTTGTACCTCAACCTCCATCTATCTACTCGAATGATCCTCCATATGATATTTCCTTGTGTTCTTCCATTCTAGACTCTACACTTGTTGTGAACAAGGATCAAGCCACCGATGGAGTTGGTGTTGCACAACCAACATGAGTTGCCTTTCATGAAGTGTATGACTGGGAGCTTGAGCGTCAACACTCAAAAAATGATGACTCCCTTCTGTCTAAGCCCCTTACATTATTTCCTGACATCTTTGGTGAACCTACCATCCATTGTTTCACATGCCTATCTCCATCCAAGGATGCACTTGTCGTTGATCATTCGCAGTAAAACACTGGATGTCAGTCCATCATCTCACAATGAGAGGATAAATTATTCATTGAAAATCCACTTGACTTTTCATCTGCTCTTTTCGGAAACATAGAGGGTGAATTTGTCTGCTTCTCATCTACCCCTTTGTTTGATTCATCAGATCATGAGGATGTCAATGAAATTATTGATTTTTTTGATCATAGCTATTGTGATCTATTTACTCCCATATTCGATCATGATGATGATTCTATCATAGTTGATTTTTTGAAGCCACCTGTTTATGATGATATATTTGTCGATGAAGTCAAAACCCCAAAAAATGTTGAGGCTTTTGAGCCCGAGTTGATGGTTATGTCAAGCCCTCGCTGTCCTGAGGTTGGTTTCACTTCCGATTAGGAAATTGTTGAAACACCCAAGGCCCCTCATCACTCATATGTATGTATTAAAGATCAATCTCACACACAGATCATGCTTCCTCCACTTAGACTACATGATCCGATTGCTCATGCATTGGAGGAATCTTACATAGCAAGCACGTGTGCACTACACAAGTTGTCTTTGTTTCTTTCGTTTGCTTACATGTTACAGTCAAGAATATGTGTATTCTTAATAGCTACACGTAGTGTCACACGACACCGCGACAATTCCATGGACTGCATTCCATGTATCAACACTCACTTATGCTCTGTGGACACAATTAAAATTGGAGTGTGTTTGTCTTCATTGTTATATCTTTCATGTTTGCTGGTTCACACAACTGTGTTTTTCGCGAACCATGCCTTCACCAACATGGGTTGACCAATGTGTCGGTGGCTACATTGGAAGTATCTCTTCATGTGATTAGGCCCATGCACCATTAGCTTAGGAGTAGGAGTAGTGTTTTCTTTTCTTTTGTTTGCTTGCATGCTTGTTTTCTTACTTTCTTTACATGTTTGTTTGCTTGCCTTCTTGTTTTCCTACTCACTTTGCTTACACTTTTACTTCTTCTTCTACTTTTATTTGTGTTTGTTTTCTTATTTATGTTTGTAGGTTAGTTTCGCATGATACCATGCGTGACTCTTGAAATGAGTTGGGTAATTTACAAGAGGACTTGTGCAATTATCAATACTTGGTTATTCATTATCCGACCTCTGTATGAAGAAATTGTTATCTTTAGTCCATGATACATTGATGGAAAATATGTACTGTTGGAAGTGAACCTTGGTAAAAACACAATGCTTGTGTGCTAACTAGTGTCACCTACTCTAGTCAGTTTTTTTTGGGTTAACCCTTCACAGGTTAGTAAGTAGAGTAAGGTGAGGGGGAAATCCTTAACAAGCACGTCAAAGGTATATATAAACTACTTCTCTAAAGGACCAACCTCTTATGCTCTCAATAAGTCAGGATCCCTCTTCCACCTTGTTACAGATCCATTTGGGTGCATCACTCCCATCATTCACATCAGTACTATTGGGGCTCATCAAACCCTTATTTTGTTGCTACATGCCCTAAACAAGTCATCACTTTGAATGCCTCCTTCCTTGAGAGTTTCTTGGCCTGAAGCCCTCGAGAAATGCCTCCTTGAGGGACAAGCATAGCCTTTGTCAGGGGTAAGTACACTTCAGTGTAGGTAGGCCCATGTCAGGGTGATTTCTAAAGCACTTAGGTCCACTTTGACCTGCACTGGGCAAGATTGAGCGAAAGAATAATAGGGTTTTGGGAATATTCTTATCTTCTAGAGCCATCTAAAATATTCCCACACTTATCATCTCCTATGAGCTTGAAATTGGATAGGGAATGTATTAAGTAACCTCCTATCCTCTCATCCTTTCCTCCATAGAGACTAACTCTAATTTTGGAAGGCCATTCAATACCCTCATTTATGACCAAAACACCATCATTTTCCTATAAATTGAGTACTCATCTAAGTGATCAGGGGCTATACTTTGAGAATTGTAAGAAGACACCATTGGTGTGAGGTTTGAGATTGTAAGAAAGTATTGTTATGTTGCCAGAGTGTTGTGCTTTTGATGTGATGTTGGTTGGAATCCAAGCTAGAAGAGTGAAAATGGATCAGACTTCATGGTTGTTATTCTTCCTTCTACTTAATAAAGTTGTTTACACCTTTTCCCATATTATTGTCTTTATGTGTGATGATAATATGTGTAAATGTTTTTAATTCCATTTTCTTATAGTAGATAGATCTGTTTCTTTGATTGGTTTTTATCCTTTGTTTATGATTGAAAGTACTTGTTGCGTAGATTAAGTTCGAGAAGGAGTGATGGGAGCCAAAAAAAAGAGACAAAGGGAAAGTGAAAGATAACAAGTAGGTCCCTTGTCTTGTTTATCTTCTATAGAAAAATGTTAAGCACTTTAAATGTGTTGTTCTAGGTGTAGCTATCCCCTAGGGAAATTGTGTTTATTCGTAGATGAAAAATTCCACATAACAAATTGGCGACTTCGCTGGGGAAAGATCATCATTTTGGGTAGTTTGCCTTCATCCTAGTACACCATAGTAGAATTTACTTACTTTCTTTGATCTTGTTTCAACCCTTTTTGAAGTCTTTTTTGGTAAAAATTGTGCTTACAAGTCGCTAGGATGGCCTCTCTAGCACTAGCGTAGGTTTGGTCAAGAGACAGAGTGTTGCAGAGAGCCCTTGACTTGAGGACAGTGCTATGAAGTGTTGAAAATAATACTGAGAGGGGGGGTGAATCAATATTATCAAATTCTTTTCAATATGCCTTCCTTAATTTATTGATCGCTAACTTGTATATAATAATGAGCAAGAAACAAGAAAAACAGATAGTCACACCAAAGAACACCAGATATAAGGTGGAAACCCAATGTGGGTGAAAACCACCTGCTGCAATATGTCTCTATCTTCTTTCAATTAGAAACTTCTTTTACAATGATTTTGTACTGGTGCAGTCCTTTACTAGTACGCAGGCTACAACCTGCAGAGAGCTACAACTCTCTCTCGTTTTCCAGTTTTCTCCTGAAAGGGAGCTACAAACCCCCTTTTGCTCTTTTACTTCTTTAAGGACACGTTTCATTAATTTTCAACTGGATCATGAACATCAAATAATCATCAAGTACATGAAAATCACCCAATCTCCTTATACAATAAACCAATGAATCACCCACTCTTCAGAATGCTGTAAACAGAAAAGAATACCAGAAATCTAAACCCAGAACTTTGCTGCACTAGATAAAAGACAATCAACAATTGTTTCAAGATAACGCTGCAACTTCACCAACAGGGGCCTGCGTATATGCGCAGCTCTTCTGAGATAGAACTACACGGATCTGCACTGGTTGTTCTTCTACTCTGTAAAATTTTCTTCAGATCCGCACCTTCACTTCTGACTTACTGCGTAGACCCACACTGTGCCTTCTTCTCGCCTGTGTACCTCGCACTTCGCGCTTGACTGTGCTGCGTGTGCCTCGCACTGTGCCTTCTCCTGTACTGCGTACCCCGCACTGTGCCTTTGACTGCGTTGCGTACCCAGGCACTGCGCCTTTGACTGCGCTGCGTACCCACACACTGCACCTTTGACTGCGCTGCGTACCCAGGCACTGCGCCTTCGGATTGCCCGCGAACTTCTGATTAGGGCCAAATTTTCAGTACACCAATGTGCCACAGTCAGTCAAATCCACAGATCTGTTCATGCACCCGAGAGATCAAGACATGCCAATAGATTCACCTTAAGTTAAGTTATATCCTTTAATTAGATCTAGATTTTAAAAACCAATCACCCAAAATTTCAGATCTCAAGATATTCAAATTTCACAAGTGTGTGGCCAAGAGATCTCCTTTCCTTTTTATAGGCAAGCCCTTCTCAATACCATGGTCCAAAACCATAATAACACAATACCATGAACCCAATACTTGGGATAAACACTTTTCGATGCAATACCATGGACAGAAGCCATTTGATCAAAAACTGTCGAGCTAATACCATGAACCATTCATGAAGATTCCCACGAGCACGCGCTTTTATGCATTGGAGAGAGTGAAACTTGGGTCCACACCTTCTGAACGTATCCCCTGCGTACATGCACACACTCCTTGGTCTGCGTACCTGCAGGTCCACGGCTTCTTCTAGGATTACCTACGTACCTCTTAATTTCCATGATTTTGAGTGCCTGAACTGAGATCAGCTACAAGAGTGAGTTGCTGTCAAGTACAACACCTGTACCATAGAGCCAAACCAAAATCATAATGCCAACAATCTCCCCCTTTGGACTTGATGGCAACCTCAAGATCCTCAATGTCATTATCCCCCTTTGACATCAAGGGCAAAGGGTTATGATCCCCCTGAGAACATGCTTAGGTCTTTGCTCTCCTGATAATGCTCCCCCTGACCAGATCCATAATCCTCCATAAAATTCCTCAAGAAGAGCCATAATCCACCATGAGATAGAGACATATTGCAACCATGATCAGATCAGTATCCACGATCTCCTTCCGTGCTACCATAATGCCAACAATGCATTATATGTGCTCCCCCTGAACCTGTGCCATTGATCAATCCATAAATCATCTAATGTATGCGAATGCCACATATAAACCTCGCGTACAACCAACAGATGAGATTCAACAACAAGATGATGCATCAACTACCCCCAACTTTTTCCTGAGGTATTCAAAGGTCTCCCTGGGCAATGGTTTGGTGAGAATATCAACAACTTGTTCCTTAGAAGGAACATACTCAAATTTGACCTTTTGTTCAATCACTTGTTCCCTGAGAAAGTGATACTTGATCGGTATGTGCTTGGTCTTTGAATGCATGACTGGGTTCTTTGAAATTCTGATTGCACTTGTATTATCACATAAGATGGAGATATGTGGAGTACAAGTGATTTGAAAGTCCTGCAAGGTCTGCATCATCCAAAGAAGTTGAGTGCAGCAAGATGCAGCAGCCACATATTCCGCTTCAGCTGTAGATAAAGCAATCGAACTCTGTTTCTTGCTGAACCAAGATACTAATCTTGAGCCCATAAAGAAAGCACCACCACTTGTGCTCTTCCTGTCATCCACGCTTCCGGCCCAATCTGAATCTGTATAAGCATGAAGTGTGAGATCTGTATCTCTAGGATACCATAAGCCATAATTTTGAGTCCCTTGAAGATATTTGAAAATTCTCTTCATTGCCTGAAGATGAGTTTCCTTTGGATTTGCCTGAAATCTTCCAACTATTCCTACTGCATGCATGATGTCTGTTCGGGTACCTGTCAAATAAAGTAGACTTCTAATCATAGATCTGTAGGTTGGTTGATGCACTGCTGCTGATTCATCATTTGCACTGAGGTTACATCCTGTTACCATGGGTGTACATACTAGTTTTTCATCTTCCATGCCATATTTTTCAAAATCTGTTTGAGATACTTGGTTTGAGACAAGAAGATCCTGCCTTCATTTTGTTGGATTTGCAATCCAAGAAAGTAAGTCAGTTCTCCAATCAAAGACATTTCAAATTCTTTCTGCACCACCAAGGCAAAGCTTTGACTCATAGCTTCTTCATTGCTGCCAAAGATAATATCATCTACATACACAACAAGTATTAGCAATTTGTCATTTTCAATTTTTATATAAATATTACTATCTACTGATCCTTTTGAAAAACCTTGTTGATGAAGATATCTGTCCAACCGATAGTACCAAGCCCTTGGAGCCTATTTAAGACCATATAGAGCCTTTTTTAGTTTGCATACAAGTTTTGGATCATTCCCAAGGATGAAACCATCTGGTTGATCAATGTACACTTCTTCTTCTAAGTCCCCATTCAGAAAGGCTGATTTCACATCCATTTGAAAAACTTTGAGCTTTTGAAAACTTGAGAGAGCAAGGAACATTCGGATGGCCTCAAGTCTAGCAACAGGAGCAAAAGTTTCTTCAAAGTCTATTCCTTCTTGTTGAGCATACCCTTTACAAACAAGTCTGGCCTTGTTTCTAATAACATCACCATTTTCATTCAACTTGTTCTTGAAGATCCATTTTGTCCCTATGACATTCTTATCTTTTGGTCTAGGAACCAACTCCCAAGTGTTGTTCTTTTCAATCTGCTCAAGTTTTTCATCCATTGCCTTGACCCAGCATTCATCTTTG
Organism: Pinus taeda; assembly: GCA_000404065.3. Taxonomy (NCBI): domain Eukaryota; kingdom Viridiplantae; phylum Streptophyta; class Pinopsida; order Pinales; family Pinaceae; genus Pinus; species Pinus taeda. The sequence goes on along the minus strand of APFE031396751.1, from coordinate 107,854 downwards.
CATGCTTCTTTTACATTTTGTGGTTCAGTGGAGGAGAGTAATGCCAAGTAGCTTGTTTTGCAATTGTTCTTCTTGTTTGTATGCTAGCCTCCTTTTGCCCCAAAATTTTTGATTCTGGATGATTCTTTTGAACATACCTAGAAGGAGTCTTTTCTTCTATCCTTATCTGTTCCTCTGGCTCCTCATGGGTTTCTTCTTCATGGGTCTCTTCTTCATCATCAGTCCGATTTGGAGAATAGTCTTCATCCTCTTCGATATCATCATGATTTACTTGCCTAGGGTTGTATCCTTTTTCATCAACCACTACATCAATGCTATCAACAATTCTTCCAAGTCTTTTACTATAACACTTATATGCTTTGCTGTAGGGAGAATAACCAAGAAGAATCCCTTCATCTGCTCTAGGTTCAAGTTTGCCAAGCTGTTCATTAGTATTCTTAATATAGGATTTGCTCCCAAATATTTTGAAATGCTTTACTGAAGGAGTCTTACCATACCAGAGCTCATGCGGAGTTTGAGTGCTGTTCACTCGGACATTTGTTTTGTTGAGAATAACAACCACAACATATGCAGCTTCACCCCAGAAGGTTGCGGGAGTTCCAGACTCATTAAGCATGGCTCGAGCCATTTTTTGGACTGTTCTGTTCATCCTTTCCACCACTCCATTTTGCTGAGGAGTCCTAGCTATAGAGAATTCCCTTCTTATTCCATGTTCTTCACAGAAATCGAAAAATTCATTAGAGGTAAACTCCCCACCTCTGTCAGACCTGAGGCACTTAATTTTGTAATCTGATTCATTTTCAACCAAGGCTTTGAAAGATTGGAATTTTTCAAATGCTTCGTCCTTGTGCTTCATAAGTCCTAACCAAACCATCCTGGAGAAATCATCAATGAATAATATAAAGTATTCTTCTCCTCGAGGAGACCTTGTCCTAAATGGACCACATACATCTGTATGGACTAGCTCAAGAGGCCTGCTGGCTGATCCTTCCTTCTCAGGGAAGTTAGTTCTGGTTGGCTTTCCAAACTAACATGATTTGCATATGGTGTTGTTTGGAATTTTGATATCTGGAAGACCACGAACAGCCTGGTATTTTCATGCTTTCCTTATTTGTGAAAAGCTTAGATGCCCCAACCTCCAGTGCCATAACCAGTGTTCATCA
>APFE031396751.1:79776-104559 GCA_000404065.3 Pinus taeda | reverse complement strand
TATGTCTCTATCTTCTTTCAATTAGAAACTTCTTTTACAATGATTTTTTACTGGTGCAGTCCTTTACCAGTATGCAGGCTGCAACCTGCAGAGAGCTACAACTCTCTCTCGTTTTCCAGTTTCTCCTGAAAGGGAGCTACAACCCCCTTTTTCTCTTTTACTTCTTTAAGGACCACGTTTCATTAATTTTCAAACTGGATCCATGAACATCAAATAATCATCAAGTACATGAAAATCACCTAATCTCCTTATACAATAAACCAATGAATCACCCACTCTTCAGAATGCTGTAAACAGAAAAGAATACTAGAAATCTAAACCTAGAACTTTGCTACACTAGATAAAAGACAATCAACAATTGTTTCAAGATAAGACTGCAACTTCACCAACAGGGGCCTGCGTATATCTGTAGCTCTTCTGAGATAGAACTGCGCAGATCCGCACTGGTTTTTCTTCTACTTTCTGAACTTTTCTTCAAATCCGCACCTTCACTTCTAACTTACTGTGTAGACCCGCACTGTGCCTTCTTCTCGCTTGCGTACCTCGCACTTCGCGTTTGACTGTGCTGCGTGCGCCCCGCACTATGCCTTCTCCTGTACTGTGTACCCCACACTACGCCTTTGACTACGCTACATACCCATGCACTGCTCCTTTGACTGCGCTGCATACCCACGCACTGCGCCTTCGGATCACCTGCGGACTTCTAATTAGGGCCAAATTTTCAGTACACCAATGTGCCACAGTCAGTCAGATCCATAGATCTGTTCATGCGCCCGAGAGATCACGACATGCCAATAGATTCACCTTAAGTTAAGTTATCTCCTTGAATTATATCTAGCTTTCAAAAACCAATCACCCAAAATTTCAGATCTCAAGATATTCAAATTTCACAAGTGTGTGGCCAAGAGATCTCCTTTCCTTTTTATAGGCAAGCCCTTCTCAATACCGTGGTCCAAAACCATAATAACACAATACCATGAATCCAATACTTGGGATCAACACTTTTGGATGCAATACCATGGACAGAAACCATTTGATCAAAAACTATCGGGCTAATACCATGAACCATTCATGAAGATTCCCATGAGCACGCGCTTTTATGTATTGGAGAGAGTGAAACTTGGGTCCGCACCTTTTGAACGTATCCCCTGCGTACATGCACACACTCCTTGGTCTGTGTACCTGCGGGTCCGCGACTTCTTCTAGGATTACCTGTGTACCTCTTAATTTCCATGATTTTGAGTGCCTGAACTGAGATCAGCTACAATAGTGAGTTGCCATCAAGTACAACACCTATACCATAGAGCCAAACCAAAATCATAATGCCAACATGAAGCACACTGTTTCCCATTCAAGGCTGCATTGGTCCTCAAGTCAAAAATCCCTCCTTTGACTTGATTTTTCCCAAATTGCCTTCTGTTTCTGCTTACTGAAAGATTAATGATGCTTGTCTCTCTGAAATCAATTTGTGTTTCCTTTGCTAGCCCTACTTTGGCCTTGATTGTTCAGTGCTTCTTAAATGATTTATTTATCACTATCAATTCATTGTCAAAGTTAGTTTATATTTGATTAATATTTTTTCAAAAGAAAGTGTTGTAAAAGTCTTCATTTCTTTTGAAACAGAATTGTCGTAATGTCTTCATTCTTGAAAAAAAATTGATTGATTGTATGTTCATTAGTTTCCTTTTGTTCATCTCAACACTAAGGGAATTGAAAATAAAAAAATTGCATTATGCATTGAAAGATTTTGTGTGTGCTCATAGGAATAGTTTATGGAAATTGCATTAGATGTGTTCTTTGTTGTTTGATTAAAAGAATCTAGTTTCTCTATCCCTACTATCTAAGGTTTTCATTGTTCAAATTGAATGGAAAGAATGCTTATCATATTATTTGCATTCTAGGAATTTCAAATACATCACGTGGTGAACCTTGAAAGGAAAATTCTTAGTCAAGATCAACTTAAAATTAACATCCATTAACATAATGGAGCATTGTCACCTAACGCAAAACATTTAGAGGTTCTAGGATAGAGACATGTTCTAGCGTTGTAAAACATAACAACTATTGCTAACTTGACTGCAATACATTCTGAGTGTGATACCTCATTCCACATATGTGAGTATATCATAGCTCATCCACATACCTTTGGGTATATAGTAGTGTTACAGTACGTAAAGTATAAAGGAATGCTCTCACTGTGTGGTTTCGCATTAGAAAATGTGAATATGGATTGGGCCTCCATGTACTTTCGGGTATATATGGGAGGAAAACACTAGGTCGCTATCCCTCCTTAAGTAACCAAGTCGGCTGCCTTGTACACTATGATAGACTGAACAAAGCAATCGGGGAGATTGCCTACCCATACTTCTCAGTTTGCCGGGAGGTATTCTGCAGTTCATAGTTGCTTGGGAAACCTTTTTGCCTAGCTTACCCCTTTTTGTTTATTTCCTTTTGGTAATAAAATCAATCAGCAATGGTGGAGGACAATAAAACCTTACCCCGTCGTTCACGGAGAACAGCGAGTAAACCAACTTTACTACTTGAAGCTACACCTATTCAGTCAAAGAGATCTTGTTTGATGAGATCCAGTACTTCACAAGCTTCTGGTTCTTCATCTGAATTACCAGAAACACCTATACCGTAAGTACTGTGACCCCATGTACTCCTACAGTTACTGGTACATATATTACTAAAGCGGAATCTCCACAATTACTTGAGGAAACTATAACTGAATCTAGTGAAACGGTAACCCAAGTTGTTCAACAAGAAACTGCTTCTGAACCTGAATCTATTCAACCAGAAGTTGATCCTAAACCTATCACTATTCAATCAAAAGTTACTTTTGAACCAAAAGTTGTTCAAGAAGCCCAACCTGAACTTGTTCTTTTACAAGGAAACTTAGATCTGGTGGTTGGACAATCAAAAGTTGTTACCACACCAGAAGAAGATCGACCCATACATCCTCAGACATTCGTAATTATCAAGACTTCCTCTTTACCACAGGAACAAAGATCGGAAATCTATTACAAACCTAATGGTGAAATTGTTCCACTTGGTTTGATTCGATAGAAGAGGAACCTAAGGTAGAATCACTCAGAACTCCATTCCATTTTGGAACTGGACTGTATCTGTATCCTTATACTCCTCATTTTACTACTCCTTTTGATCTTGATTACTTTCAAACACTCGTTGATTTGTTAGGAAATTTATTTGGAAATTTGACTATGGCAGAGTCAACATCCCAAATTGTACCATCTGTTATAGCTGTAGAAGAATATTCTAGCGCAACCTCTTCGATGTTTACTATGACACCTGAGTCACACTTGTATGGTGTTTTGTCCATCCCATTAGGTTACCAATATTTATGAGGAACCCACTCAGGTGTTGCTTCTAGCCCTTGGTCTTCACCAATGTCCTCTACTAGAATTTTATCTCGTTCTTCATTAATGGATACTGAACATTTAGAACCATCAAGTAAATATCAAGCTAGTTCATTTGGTTACCATCCTATGTATCCGCTTTACGCTGGACTACCCCCATACGGAGAACAATATGCACATTCTCCTTATCCTCCATTTTCTCGGGGGCAACCATATGTGGGCATGCCGTCATCTTTAGGTCATCCTAGAATGACTGTCTATCAGTGGCAGCCAACAATGCCTGTTCAACCTAGGCTTGTGTATCCATCACAACCTATGCAATCTGTCTCATCCATACCTACAAATCCTTTTGTTACAACTTTACCAAATTCACAAGCTTAGATAGATATATCTCAACTTGTGCAAGTTGGTCCTTCAACCTCAGACCCCCAAGTTTCAGGTTTATAGATTAAGCCTTCTAAGGAAATTTTACAATAACCACTTGTGTCCGGAGTCCAAAAACCTTAGGCTAGTTTACCTTTTACCGGAACGACTCAAAATTACATTGGTTTAGTGTATTCACAACTTGGTCAAGCTTACATTGGTGGGCAACAACTGTTAAATCAACAACTGTTGTATAAACAACAAAAATAGTTTCTTCAATAGCCTTGGTAGCCCTAATATCAATCGCAACAATTCCAACAATACCAACCTCAACTTGGACTTGGTCAACAAGCCTATGCTGGGTTTGGTTAGCAACAAGTTTATCCAGGTCCTAGTCAACAAGTCTATGCTAGGTTTGGACAAGATCAAATGTATCTTGGTGCTCAAAAACAACCTCACACCGGATTTTCTCAACAAACTTACCCTTATCAAGGTTAACAGTAGTAGATGCCTTATGCTAGTATGCAAAGGCCTATTTCCTAGGCAATTCCATCTTATCCTATATATGCTCAACTTGACCTCAATAGACAATTGCCTTTCGTTCCGACACTTGAATTACTAGATCTAAACTAGCTCACCAATGATCTAATTCTATATTCACCTAGGTGGCCAGTGATTCCTCATTAATTACATTCCAATATTATAAAATTCAATGGAAACCCTGGAGAAGACTCGTCAAACCATGTCATGACTTTTCATTTATGGTGTTTGTCAAACTCCTTGAATGATGATTCATTTAGACTATGTCTTTTCTAGAGAACACTTACTGGTCTGACTGTGAAGTGGTACATTGAGTTTTCATGATCTTCTTTTGATAACTTTACTACCTTAGCTACCACGTTTTTAACCCACTTCCAGTTACCCATACGATATGAAACTGGAATGAAACTATTAACCAACTTTAAACAAACTACTGTTACTCATAACTTTGATCATGTTCATGAGTGGAATCTTCATCATCCAATGGTTAAAAATTATGTTCCTGATCAGCTCTTAGCTAAGTGGTTTATAAAATCCTTACTGCCATCTATCACCGAGGATGTGGTGAAAGGTGGAGTTGTCATAGAAGAGCAAGTAATTACTTGTGTGCAATATTTGGACTTGATTTATACATAGTTTGGCACACTCTATGACAAGATCTCAAATTCACCCCGACCACCTTTCACTGTTCCTCCACCACCATCGAGTAAGGACTCTCATTCCAGTGACAGTGTGATTGGTTCTTTGAGCACACAAATGGTAGGTAGACCATCTAGTCAAACATTTTCCATTTCCAATCAAACTACAAATGCACCCGATACCACTCTTGCTTCCAAAATCAATGCTGTGTCATCTGACAAAGGCAAGAATGAAAAGCAACTAGGAAGCAAGAAGAAGGGGAAAAACAAGAAGAAACAAAATAATTCCCATCAAGAGAAATCGTATGATTCCTCTCCTTTGGCTAGGAAACCTCGTTACCCATGTTTGATCTGTAACGATGAGCATTTTACGTGAGGTTGTCTTCACCGCTCTAAAGTTTCAAAGCTTCTGAAGACTTCTAATACATCCGTGGTATTGATTCATCCTTTTCCAAAACTGGAGACAAATATGGTTGCTACAGACCATGCTTTCACTTCCCAAGTGGTTATGCTATCTGCCTCTAAGCCTAAAATTGAAGTTTTGGTGTCAACACGTAGTAAAGATTATGGAAATCAGCCGTCATCGTCGAATAACTAGGTTGATCAACCTAACCCTTCGACTTCAACTTTGTATGATCCTATTCCAGCACCTATTGCACCTGAGTTAAAAATAAAACCATCTAAGGGAGTTGTACATAAATCAACATTTAACCCTTGAGCTCGAGTTGCACAGAACTATAACATAGTAGAAGATTTGGATCACTGACCTTTTGCTATGTCGATGCTCGAGGTGCTTCAAAATTGTCCCTCCCAAAAGTAAGCTTTGTTGTCAGCAATAGGTGGAATTGATCCAACTGATTCCAATCTTGTGGTTTTTAACCATGCGGGTTATACGCCATAGTTACCAGCACAATTAGCATTCCTGATTCAAGAAAATGCCTTAAATAAACTTGTTCACCGAGCCATTATTGATGAGGGGGCATCTACTTGTATTATTTCTATGAATTGCTGGAAAACACTTGGCTCACTGCCTTTGTCATGTTCACCAACAATGTTAAAAGATTTTGATGGTCGCACATATATGCCTTATGGAATATTGAGTAATCTACAAATCAAAATAGGAGGGAAAACAATAACTATTTAAGTTGAGGTTGTTGACAGACCCCTTGACTACAACATTTTTCTAGGAAGACCATGGGTTTATGCTATGGCTACTATGGTTTCAATATACTTTCATACAATTGCATTACTTCATAAGGGTGGAATCACAGTTATCGACCAACTCCCCTTCTTCGCCTCTAGTTCATAGCCTACTAGAAGCATTCCATTAGTTAACGACCTCCGCTATCTCTTCAAAACATTGGTGAGGGTCTCTTCAAGGATCTTTCCCTAATGGGTACCTTTTCACTACCATCACCATCAAACTTGGCTAAAGTGGCAAAAATTGAGACTTGAACCATGATATCTTCCACTTCATCTGACTTAAGGAAGATTAATAATAGTTAAGAAGTTGATAGTAATAATGAAATCATGCCACTAAGCCCTATTAAACTTACATAGCAATCAATATTTCTGGGTAGATCGTTCATTAGAATATGGTGCTTCCTTCGATCCATTTTCACATATATTTTCTACTAATGAAGAAATCATCCAATCAATGATGAAGAAAGAAGAACCATGGGAAGATTATCATCATTGTTCCCATCTTCCAGATTACGTAGAAGGTTTTTCAAATGAACTTAATCACCCTTTAGTTGTTTATTTCCTTTTGAATTATGTTCCTAAGCCAAAATTTCCATCCTGATACCTCTCGCTCGCAACAATGACGTATCTGATACCAAGCCAAAGATTATCTAATCGTTGGTGATGCTCTTTACTGTCGTGGTATCGATACAATTTTACAAAGGTGCCTCACTCTTGAGGAATCTGAAAAAGTTTTGAATGATTTCCATTCAGGTGCTTGTGGTGGACACTTATGTGGTTATTCTACCATGCAGAGAATTCTCCGTGCTGGTTACTTTTTGCCTACCATATTCAAATATTTCATGATTTCCATAAGAATATGTCATGCATGCTAGATCTATGACTGTAAAGCTATATTACCACTTCCACCACTGCATCCTATCGTTGCTATTTGACCATTTTCCAAATGGGGTATTGACTTCATGACATGTAACCCCACCTCGGCCAGGGGACATGGGTACATTATAGTCGCTATTGACTATTTCACAAAATGGGTCAAGGTAATGCTAACATTAAACAATAGTGGTGAGATGGCTACACGTTTCTTTTTCAACCATGTGGTTGCCCAGTTTCATGTACCACAAGCTATAGTTATAGATCATGGGTCGCATTTTCACAATCACATGATGAGTGAGTTAACTGCCAAGTTAGGAATTTCACATGATAGTTCTACTCCTTATTATCCATAAGCTAATGGACAAGTTGAGGCCATCAAAAAATTCCTGAAGAGAATGCTTCAAAGAATGATAGGGGTTCATAAACGAAACTAGCATTTAATATTGTACTCTAGCTTGTGGGCATATCGAACCTCGATAAGAAATGCAACTGGATTCACACCCTTTCAATTGGTGTGAAATACAATGTGAAATTTCATCTCTCAGACTCGCGATTTACCTATTACCTGACACTTCTGATGAAGAAACGTGTTTCTTAGAATTCATCCATCTGGATGAAACCCATCATGAAGCTACATTGGCTAATGAAGCATATAAGAAACAAATTAAGGCGCAATATGATAGAAATGTCAAGCCTCACATTTTCTCATAAGGAGACCCAGTCTTGCTTTATGATCAAGAAGCTGATAAATTACGAGCAGGAGAACTTTGAACCACTATGGATGCATCCTTATATTGTCAAGCGTGTTTTGGCAAAAGGTACCTATGAGTTGGTGGATTATGATGGAATTCCATTGTCGCAGCCCCAAAATGGGTTGTACCACAAATGTTACTATGCCTATTTGAGTGTAGCAAAACCATTGTATATATGCTTTAATTGCATGTGTGTGTGTCAGCGTGTTTTTTAGAGTTTTTATGTGGTTAAGTAATCCACTTTGCATTTGTTGTAGATGTCAAAACGTTTGGAACCATTTGTTGGTTACGTTGATGGTGCTAGTCATAGTACTCAAAACCTATCTTCTGTAGCATGGACCATTTTCGCTCCAAGTGGCGAATTAGTGAGTTTTCAAGGGATTTGTATCGATCATTTGATGAAAAATATCACTGAGTATAAAACATTGATCGAACTTCTCTCTGATGCCATTTCACTTGTCATTCACCGAATCATCATTAGGCTAGACTCACAACTCATCGTACTGCAACTAACAAATGTTTATGCCATCCGAAACCCAACACTTCTTTGTATGTTCCTTAGAGTTCGTATTTTGGAAAGACATTTTGAGTATATTCAATATCAACATATTTCTAGAAACTTTAACACGTTAACTGATTCATTAGCAAACTATGTGTTAAATAGACATTTTCGACACATGTAAAAGTAAGTTTTCAATCCACACCATTAGTTGAATAGGATTGCATATAACCATATTTGAAAACTTTGAAAGTAAAAATAGATAGACATTTTAAAGTTTCTTACAAAATTTGTGTCTAAGACATGTTTGGTCATCTGACGTAAAAACTCAAAATGTATGCAAAAGTCATCCTAGATAGACCTAGTGATGCTCACAATAATAGGTCATAGCCTAAGCTATCATGCACAAGAGCTGCATCCAATGTCCAAGAACACCAATAGTATGGCACTGCAGCCTCATAGGTACTCCTCGATCTAGACATCCAGAATACCAAGGGTTATTCCCTCTACATGATCCTGCAACTTTGCCAGTATCTTGGCCAAATCCAAATCCTGAGAGAACTGCTCTCCCAAAATTTCTCCAGATTGGTCCACCTGCCTCCTATTGGTGTCTCATAGGTCAAATAGTACCAACATCTACATGCATGAGAATGATCTTAGTTTAGTCTTGGAAACATCAAAACAAAAAAACATGTAGAAACTTAAAAATAAAAAAACATTTGGTCAAAAAACAATTTACCTATAGCACCCCATTGAGCTTCCACTCGTAAACTCAACTCTGGATCTCCATGAAAATCCATCCCTGCATATGGATGCTCCTTGATGACAATGTTTTGTTGATCGATACAACTAAAGAATGCAGTAGAAAACGTAATATATGACTGAACAACATTTCTAGCTCTCAATTCGACCAACCTCTGCATCTGTGGATCTCTAGGACCAACTACACCCAGTGTTACATGCTAAGGTTGCATCAATGGAATTCTCTCTAAGGTAAAAGAAATTAAGAGTGATCCATAGCTAAAATTCTTGGTCTTACCACTCTTTACCTTTGTAAGTTGTTCTTTTAGTGAAGAAAGTACTACCTCACACCGGTTTAATAAAGTTAGCTCAAGACACTCAAGTGCATACTGCATGTATGATTTGTTCACTAGATGAAGTGTCACACTTCCTGCCAACTTTGTGATGGTGAAAAGGATTGTTCTCAAAGGAAAATCATGAATATATTTGATGATTATCTTTCTGTCCTTGCTAGACTATGTACTTGGCTGACAAAATTGTCGAACATTGTCCCTCACTGATTCCCCTCCATGAGAAGAACCTACAAGAGATATGGGGGCACCACGTCTCGACAACCTTGTAAGAAAATAAACGTCATTGATCATAATACATACCATTTTGTCCCTTATGTGAAAATCCCGATCCGTTGCATTCCATGCATGAACTAGAAACTATAATAGTTCTGATTGTTGCCTCATTCCAAGCAACTTGAAGTATTTGAGAAACTCACAGTTTCTGAGGTACTCAACTATACCTAGGTCATTTAGGGAAACGATGTCTTTTTCTTCATTCTCTCTTTCTCCCCAAGTAATAGACATTTTGATCCTATAAAAGCCTAAAATCAAACCATAATATTAGTTAGGATCCTTTTCATGCAAAAAACTGGAGAAATTTTGGGCCAAACAAGTGAAACAAGTTTGTGAAACTCATCGAGTGCAGCCTAGGCAAGGAGACAATGTGCTAATGTGTATATAGCCTTCTATTTGGGTGCTCGCTAGTGTAGTTTTTGACATGGAAGCCTATGCTGATCCCAGGGCGAAATATTCTAACCCTAGGGGCCCTAAAAACCCTAAAAACTTGCATGAAACTCTAAAATAATGATATTAAAAGAAATAGGAGGGGTAGATCTCCTACCTGGTCTGGACAACATGAGAAATGATCCAAAGAATCTCTCGCAATTAGTTGCTAAAGATCGAGGTAAAAAATAGGGTCATAACACAAACTAAATGGTAAATATCAAATGGTGAAAATAATATGGTAAATTCTCGTTTTTATGTTTATTTCATGATCATTAAATGATTAAACTTTAGCATTTACCTATTTTTACCAATGAAACATGTATGTTTGATATGTTTGGTGTTGCTTTGAATAGATTTATAACTGCTTTATAGAATCTGACGTGCACGATTGTGAATTGTACTTTGACCACAGAGCATACTTTTATCTCTTTTTCGAGCACTGTTAAACATCAAAAAAGGAACCCCCTTGGAGTCCTCTTTAAGCTCTTTTCAGACTCTCGAAATATGAAAATATTGTCAATCTCTTGTCCTTTTCATCTTGTTAATGGATTGGAAACGATATCTATTCAGTATAAGCTTAATCGTTTTCTGGACCGAGATAGATTATTTATGAAAAAGGAACACATTGATTAAACATGGTCAATAGGTTCTCTCTCGTATTATTTTATTCTTTTTTTGACTTGAGAGACAAATATACAAAAAAGAACTTGTGGAATTTTCTTTTTGTCCCTTTTCAAACTCTTTAAACATGAAAAGGACCGAGTTATCATTGTTGTTAAACTCGTTAAAACATCAAATAGTGATAGACTTGTCCATCATGACAAGACTGAGTTTCACCTTCACTAGACTCGTTAAAACATCGCATAGCGATGCATTCACCTGAAGGGGGGGAAATGGGAAAAGTGGTAGACCACTTTATGGCAGCAGGTCGTTCTTGAACATGACACTTTCACTTCATCATTGTGACTATTTGGGTTGGGTAATATGCTTGATGGCCATCATACCTTGGTTTATCATAGCATCCATTACTTTGGTTTTGGGTTAATGTTGCCAATCCATTCAGTGTCGCCGACATGTTTAAGAGAAGTCACTCAGTTTAAATTTATCCTTTGCAATACTCATAAACCTTCATTTTCATGACTGCCATTCCTAAACCTTGTGTCGTGAGTCACATTCTATCGCCAAAAATCATTACACTAGTTTCATGTCGTTGATGTGGGATACATCAAGGCCCTCCTATGACGAGTTGCTTCTTGTCAACATCAACACATTATCTAAGAAGTTGACTTAGAAACACCCTTCCAATACCTTGAGGCTTACATACATTAATGGAAGGTTTCTCGCTTTTGACGATAGGTTCACATCATTAGCCTTCGACCGAAAGACTTTTTATGGTGCTCAACATCAAAAAATCCATTCACACCATGCAGAACGTACTGTAGTACCTTTAGGATCATTATCATTATCAGTGATTTCTCTCACATCTGTTAACGACTTACATCATTGGCTGGTAATCAGACAATGTATTCCCATGTTTGACTTTAGATCATATATTCACATGGTTAGACTCATATTTGAGCGAACGATTGAACGAGACAGAAGACTCTAGATCTAGTTTCATCCATCTAGGTTGTGATTTCAGGAAATGTACCAAATCATCCGTACAATGGATTTATAATGATGGTCATCCTATCATGGGTCTATATCTATAGACAACTATCCATGTAATTTTCATGAAAGTTTATATGATGAGCATGGGAATTACTTCCCTCAACAATTCGTGAGAAAAAATCAAAATATCATGATATTATGTATTGTAATTGATATAGGTCACCATCCCCTTTGGAACCTCCTCATCACATCATAAAGCATTTCAGTCGACATTAACATTTTTGAATCCATGCTTTAAGGGGCAGATGTTACAAATCCATTTGGGCACATCACTCCCATCATTCAGATCAATACTATTAGGGCTCATCAAACCCTAATTCTGTTGCTATATGCCCTAGATAAGTCATCACTTTGAATGCCTCCTTCCTTGAGAGTTTCTTGGCCTGAAGCCCTCCAGAAATGCTTCCTTGAAGGACCAGCACAGCCTTAGTTAGGGGTAAGTGCGCTTCAATGCAGGTAGGCCCATGTTAGGGTGCTTTCCAGAGCACTTAGGCCGACTTTGACCTATGCTGGGTGAGATTGAGCGAAATCATGATAGGGTTCTAGAAATATTCTTATCTTTTGGAGCCATCTAGAAGATTCCCACAATTGTCATCTCCTATGACTCAAAATTTGATAAAGAATGAGTTAATTAATCTCCTATCCTCTCATCCTTTCCTACATGGAAAATAGCTCTAAGTTTGGAAGGCCATTCAATACCTTCATTTATGACCAAAATACCATCATTTTCCTATAAATGGAGCACTCATCTAAGTGATTTGGGGCTGGACATTGAGAATTTGTAAGGAGATACTATTGGTGTGAGGTTTGAGATTGTAAGCAAGTATTTTTATGCTACCAGAGTGTTGTGCTTTTGATGTGATGTTGGTTAGAACCCAAGCTGGAAGAGTGATAGTGGATTAAACTTCATGGTTGTAATTCTTCCTTCTACATAATAAAGCTATTTACACCTTTTCCCATATTCTTGTCTTTATGTGTGATGATAATATGTGTAAATGCTTTCGATTCCATTTGCTTATAGTAGATAGATCTCTTAATTTGATTGGTTTTTTTCCTCTGTTTATGATTGTAGGTACTTGTCAAGTAGATTAAGTTCGAGGAGTGACGGGAGTCAAACAAAGGAGACAAAGGGAAAGTGAAAGATAATAAGTAGGTCCCTTGTCTTATTTATCTTCTATAGAAAAATGTTAAGCACTTTAAATACATTGTTCTAGGTGTATCTACCCACCTAGGGAAATTGTGTTTATCCGTAGATGCAAAATTCCACATAACATGCCTCTGAGATGAATAAGTGTTATGCACAGTTATGAAAATGAGACAAAAAAATGAAAAGTGAAAAATTTCAAAAAAATGAAAAATGAATAAGGCAAAATAAGAGAAAGGCTTCCTGCATAGAGAGGTGATGCAAGCAACTCTACTGGGGTACCAATCAGGATCGCTGGTAGTAGAGTGATGCTTGTGTTCCTCTATGTCTCTGCTAGGGTACGGTCCAGGCCTTATGGCAATGGAGCAACACCAGAGATGAAACTAAAACTATGATGACTATACTTCTTGTGCACCAATATACCCCTCATCCCCAATCGAGACAACTGTGTTGGATTGGCTTGGAATGTGTGTCAACTAACCAATAGCTTGACAGATGCTACATCTTACAATCAAGCAAGTGTGGAAACCAAGAAAAACAGAGAACTAAACAATACTACCGAAGGTGTTAGAATTGTGTTTCACAAACAAGGTCCATTGAGAGAGATGGAGTTCTACCAGTGTGTCACCAAGTGTTGTACCGGCTACAACCACCTCCAAAATTTTTCCTTAACTTTGTTTTAGAGCCTCCCTACCAACCATCCTCAACATCATGTCTTGCACTGTCAAGTACATGAGCTTCATTGATTTTCTAGCAGCAAGAAAACTTGTGCATGATAGATTATTGCATCCTCCTCAGAGGTTGCTTCCCCAAACTTGGTCTAGCTACTGGTTGAGAAGCTCCCTCAAGAGATTGCAGAATTATGGAGGGAAACCACTCTTCCCTCTAGAAATTGTGCAAATTTGACTGGTAGCCTAATGGGATAAGAAATTGCGTAATCCTATCAGTTAACCTTCTTAGAGAAAATTATGCAATCTGACCTAGCAAGACTGCTCAGCCCAGAAATTGTGCAATTACTAGTAGCGGTTAGATGCTCCTCCTAGAAATTGCACAACCCCTCTGGGTAGCCAACCCGTCTTCCTCCTAGAAAATATGCAAAATTTAGCCTAAGTCAATGAGCTTGTTGCATGTGCCCTCAAGTTGACTGGTTCCACTTGGGACTAAGAAAACTTGATTTGCATGCATGGGCTACTTTTCTCGAAATAGAAAAAGGCAACATGAAAAAATCATCCCTAGATTTTAGGGAGCTATTTTTAGCAGCTAGAGGTAACATGCAAAGATTGTTTTAGAAACCTTCCTCCATCTGTTGCTTTTTCCTAAATTTGTGACATGTGTGTCACGAGCCTCAAAGTTATTTGTTCAAAACTTTAGAGCACAGTTCTTGACATCAATCTTGGAGCTATGACATCCCACAAC
The DNA here is from genome assembly GCA_000404065.3 of Pinus taeda. Classification (NCBI taxonomy): domain Eukaryota; kingdom Viridiplantae; phylum Streptophyta; class Pinopsida; order Pinales; family Pinaceae; genus Pinus; species Pinus taeda. The sequence goes on along the minus strand of APFE031396751.1, from coordinate 90,278 downwards.
ATATCGAGGAGTCTTTGACACATCCAACTCAGCTATTTCTGGGTAAATCTGCTTAACTTGTCTTTTGCAGCATTACTGTCACTTTTTGTGTTTTGGCTTGTGTGAGTGTTGTCTGCTTGATTTCTGTGAATTCTTGCTATCATTTGTATGCATATTATCTTATACTAGCACTGTTTTAGTTTTCATTTTCATCTCACTGCTGTTGCATGCATGACACTGTTTTGCACGAACGGTTTCCGATTTGGTGACTTGGTTCGCACACACGCATATTGTTCCATTTTTTGAATCTTGCATTCACTATTTGCATGCATGATCATTCACTCCTACTTACACTTAGTATTTCCATGCATTCACCTCCACATTTTATTTCAGTTTCTCATCGGTGAGTCTGTGCAACCTTGGCCTGGACTCTACCTCACTAAGACAACATTGCATAATCCTGAAAGTGAAGGCTCTCCCTTCCTCCCAGAAAATTCGTATTTCTAGCCACTGAATGTCCTCCAGGATTTACTTGTGCAATTCTAAGAGGCAATGACTGCTAGCCCAAAAAATTGTTCAATGCAGTGCCTAGGCCTGCATCACTTTCTAGCTGAAATTGCACATTGCACAATTCTAGCAGTCAACCAACCTCCCCGTAGTCTGGATTGGCTTTTGTGTAGTTTGAGTAGCCCGTCACCTGGCCTCCTAGGAAAAATTCTGCAATCCTTGCCAGTCTATCGCTAGGTATGTTGCATGTCGTTCCTCAAGTTTGCTTTGGTTTTAGCTGAAATATTTCTTCCCATGCATGTCTCCATGTATCCATATCTAGTAGGTGTTCATCTTCCTCTTAGTAGTTTAGGATCAATGGCCTCCAGGAGAGTTGGATCAAAGGACATCGACATAAGTGAAAATAGAGTAGAAGTTGAGCAAGTGTCTACGAGTTTTCCGATCTATGAAGACACCAAGCTGATCATAGACAAGAACACCAAGCTAAAATGGAAAGAGGTCAATGATGCATTTGCAAGCACTTTTGGGGAATACCTCAAAGGCCGCCAAGTCTATGTGAACATTCAAAAGTATGGCTTGTACCAGATTGCATGCATGTATCTCACATTCACATGTGCAGACATGATACATTAGATCTTCTCGCACACTGATCTTGAGACAATGACATTGAGCAGTGTCAACAGGACAAAGATTGCTACCTTCAGGGTATAGGATTACGAGTAGATGTATCATATGTGAAAGCCAATGTTTACCATGGAGACACCCTTCAACATACCTAGCAGCAATACCAACTACAGGGATATCTTGAAGAACTAGGTGAAGGAGCCAGCCAAATTTAGGATGATACCCAACTAGGTTCACAAGACAAAAATATTACGGAAGGTGTATCAATACTTGGTCATCTTTGCATGTCACTTGTATTGCCAAGAGTGCACTGAGACCTTCCTGCAGAGTTGGGTGATTGTGTTGGATGAATTGGCCAATGAAGGCAAAGCATGAAACTAGTTCGACATGTTGGCTCACAAGCTAAAGGAATAGGTGACACAAGATCAACACTTGCCAAAAGGTTAGCAAGAAGAGATCTACATGTCCACTTACATCTTGGATGCAATCTGTGCCTTCAAGAGTTCCTGGGTTTGAAGTGGGCATCTACATTGGTAGAAACCTCTGTGAATACTTATTGTAAAATGTTGTCCGAATGCAACTCTAGAGGAGTCATCACACAAATATCAGATCATTTTTCACCCCGGTGTATAAGATGATATTTGAGTGGGATCCACCTTGCATGTCCAAGGTAGCAATGGAGGCACTAACTGACATAGAAGATTACTATGGCTCACTGTCTGGCACCTTCGTATGGATGTACAACATGAAGAATCCTCTGCATGTTTTGTTCAAGTTTTCCATGGACAAGCTCGTCATGCAAGAGGTATCATACCACATCTTGGTAGGACTGTCAGCTAGGCTGTATCGGAAGAAGAAGGTACCTTGGCCTACTATTTCATTATAGATTGGGTTATACAAGATATGAAATTTTAAGCACGCGCATTTCGAAGCATAGGAGATATAGAAATATCCTTTTGATAACCGGAGCTTCAATCCATATGACCCGCATTGTTTTGTAAAAGAACATTGCGTGAGAGTAAAATTTCAGTGGATCCACAGGTCATGTCATTAGGTGGAGGAGGACCCATGGAGATATTATTATAGCTTCTCCAAGCCCAATGAACTGGTCGGCATCACTATGGAATGGTTTGCTAAGCAACGTGAAGTAACATCCAGGAGAGCACTAGTAGCAGCAGCAGCAGAGGTAAACATATTGTCATGCAACAAAGGTAAGAGGAAGATTATCGATAATGCAGAGGTAGAGAAAACTTATAAGTTTGGATCAGACACACTTGTGTAGAAAGAAACTTTGGCAATAGAGGCGAAGAGGCAACAATGCGACAGGAGGAATGCTAAAAGCAGAGAGAAAAACAACGAGTGGAGGAAACAAAGAAGGAGTTGCATGAGTTAAAGGAGAAACTTTGGAAGGAACTAGAGCTACATATACAGGAGAAGGAAGCGCAACAAGAATAGCTACAACAGGGGGCACAACATGTACAGATAGATGAAACTGTGCCCGTATAGGTAGTTGACTCATCTGAACAGCTGGCACCAAGGAAATAGGGTGAGCAGTCGGAGGAGCAGGACTTCGCTCAAGAGATTGAATGAGAACTTAAGCAGATGGATACGAATGTGACCAAGGAGACACTAAGATCCTTGGATACCATCCGAAAGGAGAGATGCACAACACATAATTCAATGAGTTGCAACATAGGGTTGTGCAATATCGCAGACTGTGTACTCCAGAGGAAAACACATCTACTACGTATTTTGAGGAGCGAGTGATCATGTCTAGTGTGCACAAGCATCCAACAACATTGGCTAATTCCATTAGAGCATATGCTGAAGACACTAGCTCAAGTGTTCACTTCTTGATAGCTAAAAATGAGAAAATGGCTAAGGAGTTATAGACGACCAAGCAGGGAGGAGAACTGGTTACAAAATTCGCCCGAGCAAAGTTGAAGAAGGCAATACTGGATGAAGTATTGTCCCTTGAGACAGTCATGTGGGCATTGTATTCCAAGTTTGGTAACATGCATAAAGAAGTTTTCCATGTCAACGGTTTGCAACAGTGATGTGCTAGGACAGAACGTATCTTGTCAAACTTGCATACTATTGTTGACTACATGCAAACATGGATAATGAGATATAAGGGAGCCCCGTTACAGTTTCTCAAGATGATGAAGCCTAGATCAGTCGAGTTGAAGGCATGCATCTGGAGTCAGATCCAAAACTATGAAGACCTCCTATGGCTCATCACTAGTCTACAGGCTTCCCATGCATGGGTATTTAGGAGTATGGATGTTGTTGTGCATGCACACATGATCCCATCTATTGGGACACTCACCTTGGCAAAGACAAAGGCAAAAGTTTGACTAGAGTTTGAGTCGTACTTTGACAAGTTGATGTACATAGCCACCACTGTAGACTTGGTTATCAGTGTAGACATCATGAATCAGTATGTTGTTGGTTTGGCCACACTCAAGACAATGATGCACATGTTATTAGATGAGTTAGATAGAGTAGCCCGAGCAATGTACCCAGATGCGATGGAGGCACGAGTCCTTTTCTAGAAAGATGTCACCACAAAGTACATGGACACCATCGCACACTACTAAGCATAGAATTAGTTTTCCACCCTTGACCATCATGAGGATGTTGAAGAGCTAGTCTTCCCACAATTTTCTAAGTCATAGTGATGTCTTGCATTGCTTTCTCAAACCTATTTTGTCTCACATTGTTACATGTGCAGATTGTATGTAATTTCTTGTCAGGTGGAAGTTCAAGTGTCAATAGTTGGATGTAACAATCATAGAGTAGATGAAGAGTCATTAGCATAGGTAAATAGTCACAGAGGGGAATGTCAAGGGCCACCCCACCCTTTGCTATATACAATCCCTCATAACTCATTGTAGAGGCTTTTGGTCAGCCAAGATTCCGGTAGGAGTTCTTAGAGAGAGCTTGTACAATATTGTAACGAGCCTTGGCTTCTCTACTCTGTAGAGCTAGTATATCTCTTTTGAGCATTAGGTGGCAGTGACTATAATGTTCCTCTATCGAAACTAGTAGTTGGTCATGGTTGTATTGTATGACTGGAACTTCATGCATATGTCGTATTGTATTTCAAAAATCTTGTTTACTCTAAATTCTATATGTATATGTTTTCTTACGTATGCATGTGTAGCTATTTTCTATATATGTATGTATGAATGTTACTAAAATGTGTTGTTGCTTTAACCATCACTTTGGATTGCTAGCCCACTTGCCTTCCAATTTGTGATGTATCTTAGCTCATGTGTTCCCTTCTTAACTACGTGCTTTCACATGTTTCCAAGGGGTGCACTCACTTCACCCTCCATGTGTTAGAACGTCTCATGCACCTTCCTTGACTTGCTGCATATATCACACCCTTGCTACCAATAGGAACATATTACTTGCCTCTATGTGAAATCGTAGTCAAGGTGATACCATACAACCCAGTACTCGGACTCCTACACCAAAAAATCTGAGGTCTAGTTGGGACTTCTTACTAGGCAGATCGCCTGACATGTTGGTGGGTCCAACACCATGAATGCACCATATGTACAACATGCATGCAACACCACGTGTACATAGTATTGCATATCCAACATGTACATAGCATCATCCATTTACAACACTTCATATCCAACATGCACAAAGAACCATATGCACACACGCCGCATATACATCATGATGATAGTATGATATGTATACAACATCCCATATGAAATATTCACACAACCCTATTTGTACCATCCTGTGCATAACATTGCATAAATAGCATGTACAGATGCTATGTATACACAACAACACAAGTGCACACATCGTAGATTAAATGTGTACAACATATACAATGTATGCACAGCAATAGTACCACACATCCAAAACCACACTGTCCTTACCAAGAAACCTTGCTTCTAGTATCTCATCCATTCTTATTCAAGCATGCCACAGACTACACTTCTTTCACGTTGCTGATGTATGCTTCAACATTGCCTTCCATAACATAAACATATTCATAATACAATTATACAATACCAAATCATATCCACATGATACTAACCTTGTTTATTTGTCATGACTACTTTTCCTAATTGATTCCTCGTAAGGCCAGGAACCTTTTCATGTCACTCTCTTGCAGAAGCAATCATTCCTCCACAAGAATGATCCCTGACAACCTTGGTAGATAGTAACATAGATACGTGGATACATACATACATATATAAATGTTAGCATAAAACAATCATGATCCTGTCACACAACGACATACATACATACATGTATACATATATAAACTTCAACATAATCATGATTAGAAAATAATTACCAGATATCATCAAGTCTAGGTTAAGATAACTTCCTTTATTTATGCACAGGCATTGAGAGAAATATTTCCCATCATAGGTAAGGCATCTGACACCTCAGATCCATTTACTTTACCTTTTCGAGTTACCTTTCTTGTGTTTGCACTACTACTATCCATTTACTACAATGGACCCAACCAATCCAACTGATTGTCATAGTCTTACCTTCCGTTGTGCTTACTCATGCACAAAATTTCATATGGGTCTTATATCATTAGTTGGGTACCACACATCTATCCTGATTTACATCAACTTTCCTCTTCCCCTACCAATTCCCAAGACTTAAAACATAAAAAAGGAAAGAAAAGGAATAGACAAGAAGAAGACCATAAAAACCAATAACAACATGACTTTGCAAACAAAGTGGTATGGCCATACACTAGACATAAACAAAGTTGCAAATCAAGCTCAACAATTCATAAAAGACCAAAAGCACAAGACTAACAACAAACACCATGACTCAATCCTCACAGTTCCAAGGGAAAGCTCAACCCGAGTCTTCTTCAAGATTTCATGGAAACCTCTCTTGCTGTGCAAATGCCTGCATCATGCTCACACATGTCAACCACATGTTCCAAATATCAAGACAATCATATTTATCAATTTGAAATCAAATTTTACAAAAAATCATGTCATAATCCATAGTCATTAGACATAATGCTACAACTATCAACTACATTCAAGTACATATCAAGTGTCTCAACACATACATGTTAGTACAATCATATTAAAACAAAATAATTTGAACACATACTCATATTAAGCAATTCATCAATCATTCAACCATTTGCAAACATACCATGTTAAATAAATCAACTAGGCACCAAACACTCAAACACCAAATAGAAATCATAATCAAACAACCAAGCACCAAATATATGACATAAGAAAATTCATACCTTAATGTATATTAGGGGAGGCTATCTTGTCTGCAAAATCAAGCTAGTTAGCATGATATAACTTCACAATATATCAATTCAAACATAAACCATGATATCCATAACAATAACTAACTAACATGTTCACGTCATAAGCTCATAAGCATTTGTCATTCATGCATAACAATCACATATGTACGATCAATCTAGATTAGTACGACACCATGTCACAAATATGTCGGCTCATACCTGAATATTGCAACCATAACCATCTGCATAGGCCAAACTAGGTTAGCACAATACATATAACATTAATATCTTCAATGCAATGAATATAACCATCATGCATATGACCAATCCAAATTACAACATCAAGATATCAATGAAATAACTCTAATCATCAAGTTCATAACCCGTAACGACAATAAGCTATATGTCATGCTCATCAACAACATATAACCTAATCATCAATTTCCATAACATAAACAACAAAAGCAATGCATATGATCACAAGTTACTATCATTCTTGACTATCTGAACCATTGTGCATATAAATACACTAATCAACTAAAACCTATCATGAATGTAAACATAACATCAAAAGACATGTACATAAACCTAATGCATATAAAAATCCTTAACATACACACATGTATGCCAAACATACAATACATATATGATGATTTTCTCTTACCCCAAAGTCCAATGCTGCAACCTCATTATGATGATCTGCATGTCCTACTCTATCTCAACCAACACATTAGAATCATAACAATAAATAGCATCATGATGACTGTTAGGACTCCACATTGTCTACTTTTGACCTTATATTTTGTCATGATATTACCCTCTATAGCCCATAAGTTGAAACCCTTAATAACATTTTGACCTCATTATTCCAAGAATTATAATTCACAGTTGCTGCAACACTAGAAACAACAACTGTGCAGTTGCTGCAACACTAGAAACAACAACTGACTAAGGCGGGTAAACCTCATTTTGCAAAGGGTGAAACATCAATTGTCTAGCGGGGCAGTAACCGTCTGAAGCTGGCAGAACTATACTTGGCAGATGTTGACACAGCACGATCAACAAAACACAGTCGTAGATGCTGGAACACTAGGAACAACATGAGAACTTCAAGGGAACAGTTGAGATTTACCAAATCGACAATAATAACAAAACACCAAGGATAGTACAAGGATCTCAAGGATATGGACGAGGTATACCAATTTTGCAACAGCAGAAGGATCCGACTAACGAAGGATGACAAAGTTACACATTGTTGTAACAGCATGCTGTAACAGGAATTGATTTCCTATTTTTGTACAAAAGGGTCAAACTGAATGAATAATGACAATCTATTGTAATAGATGTCTCCTCTATAAAGAGGAGACATCTACAGTTGAGAGTTAGCTAGTGGTAACGGAAGTATTGTAGTGCAGATCAAGTCTGAATCCTTATTGTAATTGGACATTTTGGCAAATGAATAAAGCACTGTTCTGAGCATTTCAACTTAGCATCTGTGTTCCGGGGAATCTTGTGAGAGGGACAGGGCCCACCTTCTTCACAAGATTCACCCATTTCTTTTCTGTTAAGTGTGTGTGTGATTTCTGTGTATTTCTAGCCTTGCTTCCGATATTTCCTTTCTGTTGATACTTTGTTTCCTTAATCGATTGGCACTGTGAAAGAGTGTGTCACCGGTGATTAGGATTTTCAGTGTGCATTGGCAAATTGGTTACAGAGGCAGGTGCTAAACATCCTTATTCTGAGGACAGGGTCCTATTCCTTTGTTACAAAACAACCATCATTTCTTTCTGCAGATTTGTTACCATTAGTTAATTGCTTTCATTTCATTTCTGCAACAGATCATAGCTGTTGTAACAAAGAGTAAGGGTTTGATAGAAAGTAGATTTGTTTATACTACAGCCTTTAATGCTTTTAGAATTGAGTGCATACAATACGAGGTCACCTTTGAAACAAAAGGACTTTCCCGGGTTGACAATTTAATGTGGTACTCGAATGTCTAATTAATAAACAATTCGAGCAGCCAACATTTTGGCACCGTTTCCGGGGAAGGCGACTAGAGATTTTAAAGGCATTAATGATTTTCCTTTAGAATAACAGATGCATGAGAGGACACAGGAATGCTAACTTTATAGGCGGCAAGGGCACAGGAGGAGGAAGAAAAACTTTCATTGACAAGATCATTTCAAAGGCCGAGACATCCCAGAGAACAAGTTCCCGAAGACCTCAGATCCAACATTCCTCCCAAACAGATCACCAGATGGAGGAAGTACTAGGACCTGAAAGGAAGCTGGAAACACCAGAGCATGTTGAGGAACTGGTAGAAGAACCTGAAGAAACAGAATATACTGAAGATAGAGCAAGTGATTCAGGAAAAAGGCCAATGGAGGATAACAGAGCAGAAGGAAGGGGGGAAAATTCACTCTCCACCTTGGAATTTCCTATTGGGGATCTCCCAAGAGGAACAATCCCTATGAAGAACATTCCACTTGCAGCACTACCTAATTTTCATGGGTTATCCTCTGAAGACCCTGATGAGTTCCTCTTTGAATTTGATATACTGTGTAGGAGTTATGATTTTGTAACTCCTGCTCAGAAATTAAAACTGTTTCCAACAACATTGAAAGGGAATGCATTAAGGTGGTTTATGAGCTTAGGGGCTCAGGTAATCACTACGTGGGATCAGATGAAAGAAAGTTTTCTGACCAAATATCAGGATTACTGCCGAACAAGAGAAAGGAAGGAAGAATTGTTTAAAATGGTTCAGAAGGAGGACAAGAATCTGGAGGACTTTGTAGAAAGACTGCAGTATAATCTGTAGCGATCTGATCATCCGACTATGAGTAAGGATATTCTAAAGACAATACTGCTAAAAGGGGTACAAGATGACTGCTTGGATATGCTGAATATGCTTGGAAAAGGGGATATTTCCAAAGAACCATTTGATGAGATTATGAACCTCTGTATGAGATGTTCCAGAGGAGCAGCAAGCAGACCAAAAAGCAGGGACAGTATATACTCAAGAGTCTAGAAATCAGCAAGTGGAGGAGTAACACGAGCCGAAATAGGTAACTTGCTTGAAGAATTTAAAACTGAAATGTTAAGCTCTTTTGCTTCACAAATTGATGCCCTACAGGTTAAAAAGAAGCAGGCAGAAGTAGAAGCTGCTCTAGCTATTTTCTGTTCTAAATGCAGAGAGAAGCACCCACTGAGGGAATGACCATTGGATAGGGTACCAATTTGCACCATCTATGAAAAGGATCATGAGACTTGTTAACACCCAGGTTGTTCCCTATGACTCCCAAGGGAATACGGCCAGGGTAACCACTAACCAATATTTGGATTACAGCTTCTAGCCCAGCTGTAATCATAGAGGGCTCTCTCTTTAAAGTTTGTCTCTGTTCTGTAGAGATATTAGGCTAGTTATGAAGTAAGGGTTTTGGTTTATATTTGGTTGGAAGGATGTCTTTATGTACTTAATGTGGAGATCTGCAGATAATGTTAGTCCATTGGGCAATGGAGTCTGTGGCTATTAGTTTCTTGAAATTTTGAGTTCGAGCAGCTAGAGTTACAGGGCCATTTATACACTTCATGAAATGTTGCGGGATTTTATCCCCTAAGGCTCTTGGGTGGAACCCTAGCAGACTGAAAGTTGTCTAATTCAAGAAACATGCACACACACAGCCATTATGCTAGAAAAAGCTATTTCTAAGGTGAGAAGGACGTACCTCAGGTCCTACGTTTGGGTAGTTCCTCAAGGGTCCAAACCCTTCTTCACGTCCCTTCCGCTCCTTTGCCCTGTAAAAACAACAATTCCAAGGAATGCAGCAGTATATGGACAAAGATTTTATGTGAAAATCATCTTTATGTTATACAAGAAAGGAGTTAGTTATAAACTTTTAGACATCCTTTCATACATGAAATTCAAACATGAACATCATTAACATAAAGAAAGAAGCATATCGGGAACAAGACGTGTTTCTTTATTAGACAAATAGAATAGTACAAAAAAGAGCAATATCACCTGAACCACTTCTGCAGGCTCAAAGCTCAGCCTCCTTCTGGATCCGTCCCGCCTCAAGCCTCTAGTAGGTCACCTTCCAATACTCACTCCAAGATG
>APFE031396751.1:0-69998 GCA_000404065.3 Pinus taeda | reverse complement strand
TTTACGAACCATAACACGATGGGATCGACCCTATGGCAGATGTATCGACTGATGAAGGCTAGTATGCATAATGCAATGGAAAAATAATGTCCCTAACCTATATGCCAGTGAAAAAACGATACCTGCCATGACGGGTCAGCAGTCATGGAACCGTCTCGAAAAAGTCGAAAAAATGTCCAAAATGTCCTGAAAAGCAAACCAATCTTGACACTGCGAGCTCCCAAGTTAAAAGTCACATGAAACCAGTCAAAATGAAATTTTGAAAAAATTTTGCATTTTCAAAACTTATAAATAGAATTTTGGACTCACCATTGTTACTGTTCAACTTGGAGAGCAAATATTTGGTGCAAAAGGAGCAAATTCTTCGTATGTCGATTTCGACCGTTCAAATCCCACAAAATCTTCCAGGTAACCCTTATACTTAGCTTGCAATGCATTGTGATTAATTTTAAGATTTTTGATTGATGTTTCACCGTTAAGTTATTGACTAAAATTTCGCTGCGGCATATACGCGGGTTGGTAATGTGAAACCCGCGTACGCGCGGGCCCTATATGCCACTGTGTATACAGTAACTCACGTATACGCCGCGAGCTAATTTAAATAAAAACTAACGGATGAAAGCTCAAATTTTTTTTTTCAGGATGACTATCACATGGCGTGAAAGGGAACATGTAGCGGTTGACAATGAGGTTATGAACGATCCTCAAGCCTTAGATGCTTTACGAGGATGCGGCTTGTTCAAATTCTTCAAGCTGCCGAACATGAAAGCCAATGTGCGACTGCTTGAACTGCTCATTAGCTATTGGGATGTCGATGAGGAGGCATTCATGATAGATCAGATGCCACTCAGAGTGGAAGTGGAGGACATTTACTTTTATCACGGGCCTTTCCCGAAGGGGAGAGGTAGTACAGTCCCGGGGCAGGACGCGGAGTAGCCTCACTATAGAGGACTATGTATAGATATACTGCCCGAGGCATCCCAAGAAAGTTGGGAGCCAGATCTCCATTGCACATGTGGAGAGTTTATCACTTAGGATCATCCTGTTCACCATGGCACGAGTGAACGGATCATCCTCATTGCATCAGGCGTCACGGCTCAATATGAGTGTGGCAGTGGATTGTCTCAACACAATGTTTCACTGGTGTACTCCTCTTCTGGCTAGCATGAAGAGCCAGATCACTTCCATCAAGAGGGGACAGACCAAAAATTTTGGTTATGGGACCATTTTGTGCACCTTTTTCTTCGAGAAGATTCCCGCACTCTGGCCCAGGGTAGCAGTTTGCATCAGCACCCCACGCGATCCACGTATGGGTCGGTGGGCTGATCTGATGAAACGTCTGGGGGGTGGGGAGGTTCCTAGGACTACCTTCAACGATGATTTCTTCACCTGGTGGGATCAGCAGATCATCACCGTCGATGACTACCCCTATTCTGGGCTGGACTTCCGAGGAGATCCAAACCTAGAATTACCGCCAGATGCAGAATGGGGCGAAATTGGTAAGAATTTTTAATTTTATGATTTTTTGGATTTTTCAAATATAATGATGCAATTTGGAAAATATATATTTTTGATGAGATTCAAATGAATGATATGATGATCATGATCTAGATATTGGGTCAGTGCGGCCAGATGGACTTCCGCGGCACAGACGACGCGGCCGAGGAGCCGAAGAGGCGGCTGCTGAGACGGAGAGGACTCTACACAACGTCTAGTGACACTTGACTAGACTGAGCTGTCGAGTACCGATGGCTGCTATAGAGGACCTTCCGGAGGATATGCAGCGTCACGTGGTTGGGATGCCATGCGACTGGGTTCGCACTTTTCGGCGTGTGGCCAACGCTATAGTTACCTACTTGGCCGCTCATCCTGAGTTGGGGCATTAGATATGCCGGATATGATTATGGCATTTGAGTCCCAATTTTCTATATTTTTTGGACGACATATGTACACTCGAGATACTTTTATGATGATATATATATACATTTTGATTTTTTGATGCTTTGATTTTATGATGAATGATTGATGTGCCAGTCTAGTGCTTGATTAGCGATAGAATCAGCTAACCAATTATGAGATGCAAATAATTAATATAAATAAATGATCTTTGCAGCAGCCTCACTCTTAAATACTGGTGATATAAACATGGATCCCTTACCCGATAAATGTTATTTAATTGAGACACTATCAATTGAGAATCGAGATACACTACTAACAAGTCGATCCCATAAGAGATCGCCTCAGATAGTAAATTAATAACGGTAGTATACTCAGCCATGTTATTTGAAGCAGGACCGATACATACACCTCTTGATACCATCAATTGACCAGTTGGATAATATAGTACCCAAGCTGCGGAAGCGAGATTCCGAGTGTGCCGACTAGCACCATCTGTGAATCCAAAAAAGACCAAGTCATCCATCAACACCTGCAACAGCAGACCAAAAAGTGTTGACATCACAAAGCTCTATATAATGTATGTACAAATATACATAATATACAAAGAAGCCATTGCCTAATTTCTAGTTAAGCAAAGTACTTCTTTAGGTAGAGCCCGTTTCGGGGCTCTGCCAGTTTGTTTCCTTCAAAGTTGACTAACTCATACGACCCTTTTTCTAACACACGTTTAATAATGAAAGGACCGTACCACATGGGCTTAAACTTGCCTGCCCCCAAGGCGTCTTTATCTTGGTTGTAGACCAAGACAAGGTCGCCTTTAGAAAAGATCCGAGGACGGATAGATTTATCATACTGCGTTTTTACCCTTTTCTTATGGGCTTCATTCATCGTGGCGGCATCTCGACGCTGCTCATCGAGATGTTCCAAGTGAAGAAGGCGCTCTTCGAGACCCGAAGTCTCTAGGAGGAGCTTTACAGCTAATTTGAGAGACGAAATTTCACATTCGATCGGAAATATAGATTCCATCCCGTAAACTAACTGAAAAGGAGTAAATCCAGTAGCAGTCTTTACGGAGGTCCGGTATGCCCAAAGAGCCGAATATAACATCACGTACCAATTGGACCGATTTTTATCGATTGTCCGTTGGAGTATCGTCTTAAGAGTTTTATTGACTGCCTCGACCTGTCCATTGGCCTGAGGATAATAAGGAGACGAATGCTCTTGACGGAAACCTAATTTAAAGGCTAATTCTGACATAAGTTGATTCTGAAAGTGACTGCCATGATCAGTGACAATCTCTCTCGGGACACCGAACCTTGAGATAACCTGATTGAAGAGAAACAAAGCTGCCATGTCACTATTGTTTTTATAAGTGGGCATGGCTTCAGCCCACTTCATAAAGTAGTCTACTGCCACAATAATATACTTGTGATTCGCTACTGAAGGCAGATTACAAGTTGTAAAATAAATACCCCACGTAGTAAAAGGACCGACCATGACGACGGGAAAAAGAGGAGCTAGATGAGCACGCATCTTTCGAGTAAAGATTTGACAAGGGTGGTAACGTTTTACCGCTTCCACACAGTCTTTAAAAAGTGAAGGCCAAAAATAGCCAACACGGAAGATGCGCTGGGCTGTAGCAAGCCCTGATAGATGACCACCACAAGCTCCACTGTGGCAATCATTAAGCACAGACTCTGCTTCTTCCAAGGTCAAACAGCATCGAAGGATTGAATCAACCCCTCGTCGGTATAAGGTATCACCAATGATAACATAGTTCTTAGCCAGGTGATGTAACTTTCGACGTTGATCCTTGGAAAAAGTAGAGGGAAACTTTGAAGTCTGGAGATATACAATGATATCTCCATACCAAGGGTCGAGTGAAGAGATGAGGAATAAATGTTCGTCGGGAAAAATTTCCTCATAAATAGTATCCTCTCCACAAGGCAGCTCGGAAATCAGCTCAGCAAAAACCATAGATTTCTTAGACTTAGCGGACAAGAACTCGAGATCAAATTCCTGTAGAATGACTATCCATTGATTATATTTTCCCCCAATCACTCGCCTACTGAGGACAAACTGAAATGGATTGATTGCTGCTAAGACAAAAGTTTTGCGTAGCAAGATATAATAACGGAGCTGCTGGACAACATGGACATCTTCCAAGGCCAACTTCTCAACCGGAGAATAGCGAAGTTCAGGACCTATCAAGCCTTGGCTCAAATAATAAATCACATGCTCTGTGAGAGCATCGTCTTCCTGAACAAGAACCATACCAATGGTTGATTCTACTGCAGCGAGATATAAAAGGAAGTCCCTACCATAATCTGGTGGACTCAAAAGCGGGGCAGAGACTAATGCCTTTTTCAAAGGATTGAATGACCGCTGCGCAAAGTCATCCCACATGAATGGAAGTCCTTTGCGTAGCAAACGCATAAATCATTTAGTGATCTCGGCATAATTCGCTATAAACTGTCTTAAGAAATTAGCCTTCCCTTGAAGACTTTGAAGTTGTCGAATTGAGGGCGGGGGAGGCAACTGAACTATTGCCTCTACCTTGAAGGGATCAACCCTAATCCCTTCATTTGATACAATGAACCCTAATAACCGACCAGATGTAATCATGAAAACACACTTGTTGGGATTCAACCGGATTTTATAAAAACAACATAGCTCAAAAACCAATCGAAGATGACTAGGGTGATCAGTTCTCTTTCGAGAACAAGCAACGAGATCATCCAAGTATGCTTCGATGATATGTTTAATGTCATTGAAAGCATATGACATGGCCCATTGGAAAGTAGCTACAACATTTTTAAGACCAAAAGGAATCTTTCTGTATGCAAAAGTACCCCAGGAACATATAAAAGCTGTCTTATGTTGATCTTCAGGATGGATAGAGATTTGATTATAATCGAAAAAACCATCCATGAAGGAAAAAATCTCATTACCCGCACACTCATCAATAATATGATCTATGAATGGTGTGGGGTAATTATCTTTCGGACAAGCCTTGTTTAGGTCCCTAAAGTTGATGCATACTCGGATTGTTCCTTGCTTTTTATCGACAGGGACTGGATTAGAAACCCAATCGGTAAGAGGAACAGGGTATATAAAACCCACCTTGAGTAGCTTCTCTACTTCAGCTTTAATGGCTGCTGCTTTCCTAGGATTAACCGGTCGAAGCCTTTGACGAACCGGCTTGATGTTTTCATACGTCTTGGTCTCATGTTGAACTATAGAAGGATCAATGCCATGCATTTCTTCATAAGACCAAGCAAATACATCTCGAAATTCTTTGAAAAGGTCGGTGTAAATTTGAATTTCTTCAGGGGAACATTCGATTCCGATGAAGAGATTCTCGATCATGTTAGGGTCCCTAGAGATGTTTATAGATATCGTTTTTGAAATCACCGACATATTACCTTCAGAATGGAAGTGTACTGGAGCCAAAGGATTTGATATCGTACAAACATCACTAGCAAAGAGCTCGGAGAACCTAAACTCTACTTCCTGCAATGGAGGAAGAAAATATGAACGATGGTGTAAGTCTTCCCAAGGTTGATCTACACCCATCATTTCTTCGAGGATTTCTTCTTCAGAAGGTAAAACCGTATCTAAGCAGTCCAAGGCAGAGGTAGAATCAAGGGTCCAGGCCGGGGCCACATCACCATCTAACTCCTCTTTTGAAAAAGGAGTAGAGTGGTCGTATACGGAGTTAACAATAGATTGATATCTAAGCTCAGCTGCAAACATAGGGAATGCCATTCCATTGACTTATCCTTCAGCTAATGTGGTCATAGGTGAAGGCAAGGTCCAAGGGTCCAAAAAATAATGAGTCTAAAAGAACTCTTCTCGAGGAGACTCTTTAGATGATGAAACAATATTGATTCGAGCAATAGGAGAGGGAAAATCAAAGGTACCCATCAATGAGGAATACATCCCAACTCCTAGATTCTCAATAGGCGGTCGAGGGTTATCCACTAAAGGAACAGTAGAGTCAGAAGTTGCTTGAGGATCGACTGGACAATAATCCAATTGATCAACCTTAATGATTTTTCCTTCATGAGGAAAGCAAATGACACGAAACAGAGTCGAAACAACGACGTCCATTTCGTACACCGAGTTCCTTCCTAAGAGGAGATTGTAGTCTAGGATAACATCAATGACTTCTACTTCAACATTAGCAACCTTCCCCCCAACACATATAGGGAAGGCCAGGATAATCCCATGCGGCTTGTGAGAATGTCCATCAAATGTAGTCAGGAGGGTAGGCGAAGGAACAGCCGAAGGAGATCCAATGGCCTTCCAGCAAGACATCGACATGATGCATGTGGAAGCTCCTTCATCAATAATAGTACGAAAAATGTTAATTTTCTGGTATGTAGACTTTATTTGGAAAGCCATATGATGAGGGAGTCGCTTTTTGACATTTAACATGTCGAAAGTGAGCACTAAAGAGTTAGTTGGATCAACTGTCCCAATTGCCGAGAGTAAAGCACTTCGTTGAGCTGGACACAACTGGAGAACCTCTAAAGTGGACATGGTGCATGGACTCTGAGCTAGATCCTCAACAATGGAGTAATTCTGGGCATCCCTTGCATTAGGATTAATAGTCACACGTTTAGCGGAACCTTTCGATATCTGTGGTATAGTCTCGACAGGGGGTCACTCAATATGAAGGTCGGTATTTCCGGGAACAACTTTATCCTTGGAAGTTTAAGCTTCACCATAATCACGTGACCGAGTGGCCACATGGACATTAGAACCCATCATGAAAACATTTGATAATTTCTCTCCTTCCTGGCTGCCCCCTGTTGAGGTACCCGAATTTGAACTCGTGCCAGTAAGCAATTGCTGCCCTTGGGGAAAAGGGTTAGTTAACATAGCTTGAGAACTAGAAGCCCCTTGCTGCCCTAACAAGTGCTGAGTGTCCTGAATCTTTGGGCAAAGATGAGTTAAATGGTCTCCATTGCATAACTTGCATGGGAACTTGACTTTCTTTCTAGACTCATTTCTACCACCACCAACATTATTGTCGGATTTATTTGCATTAGTCTTCCCATCCTGGTTCTTTTTCTTACCTCGTCCTTTCTTTTTCCCATTGGAATTTGGATTTCCTTTGGGGTTATCAGATTGGATGACATTAATCGAAGAAGGTTGGGAAGATGAAGGGTTAGACGATGTGACCTGGTTGTTAGGAGTAGTTTGTAAAGACAATTGCTGCAATTGGCTCAACAAGTTCACCGTATTTGTGTCTACTGATCCAATGATACCATCTGCATGGGGACCTGGATTCGACTTGGCTAAATCAACCTTAGACCCAGGAGCATATGGCAAGTATTTTTGTAGGATCCTAGACTGAGAGTAGATCAATTCTAGTTTTTGGGTCCTGAAAATAGCTTGCTCCTCAGAATAGACTCCGGACATGGAGACATCCTTAGAGATTTCAGGTTGTAAAGATTTCAAAAACCATTCAAGGTGGTATTTCGGAGGGATTTAGGCTTTAATGAGCCTCTTTCTCCGTCTCCATTCCTAAATATGGTCATAAATGTGAGTTGCCATGTCCTGACGAAAATTGGCCAGAAGTTCAGTTTCGGCATCATAACGGACATGCAACTGGAAATGATTTAAGAAAATATTAGCTAAGTCGGTGAAAGATGTAAAGCTATCCCCTAGTAACTCTATATACCACTTGGTCGCATTACCAGTCAAGGTGCGTTGAAAAAGTCTCAACCTAATCGAGTCATCAATAAGGGAGTTTGATGAGCACCACAAATGGAATGTGGTTACATGGTCGCCTGGGTCTTCACCGCTCTTCCCTTTGAATTTTGGAATGTTTGAAGGGAGTTTTGTTGGGACCAGAGGCCAGGCCGGTTTGTATTTGATAGGATCGTTTGTTAATTTCGTGAGATCTGACAAATTCAAAGCTGGCAGAAATGGAAGCCTAGGAGGACCTTGGGGATTCCACCCAGACTGGGTGGAGCTCCCAAAGTTCTGAAAAGATTGGCTTGGATTTTGGAAGACACCAGGCTGCTCGAAGTAGCCAGTAGAACCAGCTGAACCAAAAGGCAAGCCTTGTGATCCAGCAAAACTCGGAGTTTGACCAACTTCGGCCGAAAAACCTCCATAACCAGCGAAGCTTCCTCCTAAAGGATTATAAGGAGTTGATAACCCCTGACAAGGATTCCAAGTAGAAGCTAAGGGAGGAATACTTCGAAACAAACTAACTGTGGAGTATGGCCTATTCCCTTGTTGGCCAAAAAATGGATTCCCAGTTCCCATGCCACTAACCGCAGGGTTAGTCCAACCTTGAAAAGGATTGCTACTTTGTCCTAAAGAAGAAAAAGGCATAGATCCAATTGTTGGGTTGGAATGTGGTATATGACCACTTCCAAAAGGAAAACCCTGAAATGAAGCCGATCCACCCATCATGGATGTGGCAACACTAATTGGGACTGACGAAATACCCTGTGAATGGGTGCCAAATGGGAAGAATCTAGAACTAAAAGCATTGGTTTGGGAATTTCCACTCGCAGAAGGAATGGAGGTAGACCCAACTAAAGATGTGCTAGCAAAAGACCCAAATAAAGAAGCAGAGGGGATGGAAATAGTTCCTCCCCCTTGTACTGATGTTGGAGTCTGCATAGTTGTAGCACTTGTAGTAGAAGCCATGCTTCCAGTAGTGGTCATCGATGGTAAGTGCATAATGTGACCTAGACTTGAAGGTCTATGCGTCAGAGTCCCAACGTATCGTAAAACTTTCAGATAACTAGAAGGTAGGGGAGAATTCGGAGCCGCTAACGACTCTGGGAGTTCTTCTACCTCTATGTTATTTTTCTTCTGAAAGAGAACTCAAGAAAGAACTGGAGTGTTCCTCTCTTGTTCTGTGGAAGTACCAGGCCTATCTTGAACACTAATGTCCCGAGAGGAGGATCAATCCCCGATGCGTCAACTTCCGCGGGATGAAAACCACCGACAATATTACCTCTGCGCCTTCTAGGAGAAGGCTCTAAACTTGGTGGTGAAAGACCACGAAGTCTTCGAGACCGTCTAGGTGATCGGTCAGCCACTTTGAATTTTTTTATTAAGATCTAGTTAAAGACTTAAAAAATTGAAAGCTAGGCCAACTAAGAGCACAGAGCACACACTAAAAAATCCCTAAAAGATATCAACCAGTCAAACAAATTTCAAGTATTTCCGCTCCGGGTGATTAGGACCGGACACCAAAATATGAGAAAGTGAAGTAAGGGGCCTTTTGAAGGTAGTCTGGGTTAATGATGGCCCAGTCCTATCAACGAAGGTAAAAGAGGAAGTTATTTTGACCTCCTAACAACAGCCTGCACCGGTGCAAGCCCCCAAGCTTCGCAAGGGTGCCCTCCAGTAGTACTGTTGAGAGTGATACAACGTCGACCTCAGGTGCCACGGGATTCCCCTCCACAGCCATCTGTGTAGATCCCTAGGAGTAGCAACTAAGTTTACCAACTCGTTGCAGAAGCCAGGTGGAACAGTCATGAGGTAAGATCGGACAAGTAGGAGAGGGGGTATCTCTCTTCCCTATCTTCAAAAACCCTCGTGCTTGACTCCCAGATCTGGAGCTTTCCTGGTCTTCCTAACGCTATTGGATTTTAACTCACTATTAAGACTCCTATATTTGACAGTTTAAATGGCCTTGGAGATTTATCTCTCCACTCGCCTAATCCAAGGCCCTAAAATATCCTAAAACTTGTTGGTGTGTCTAACTTGACAATTATAAAAAGTTCTAGTATATTTTAATTAGCACTTGTTTTTAAATGGGTTGTTATTTAAGTCAAGGGATAAGCGGAAGTGAAACTAGTAGTGTTTTGATGCAAAAGGAATTAATAAAAACCAAACTACATGCAAATGCACTTGTTTTTGTTTTTCGATGAAAGAAATTTCTACAAGGTTCAGAGGAACTTCAAACAAAACAACAAATTTTTCTTTTCTTTTCTTTTACTCAAGATTCACACTCACAAAAATTAACAAAACCATGGATGCCTAAAAAGATGCACAAACTTATCCTAGTGAAATAAGTACATACTGATGCAAAACTCAAAATTTTCCACTTAAAATGTTTAGATGGAATATAAGTTATTGTTGCTTATTTCGTCTAAGCACTAAAAGCAAGTTTCAAGACAAACAAAAATGCACTTTCACTCATAAAAGGAAAACTAAATCAAAACAAAGTTCAAGAAAGAAAAACAAAGTTTCAAGAAGTTTCCTTCAAAAGCAAAACAAAAATGACTTTTCAAAAGTTCTCTAAACAAGACTGAAACTTTATGATCGAAGAATAGGCAATAAAATAGTTTGCGAGTTTGCAACACAAAACAAGTGAGAACTCAACAAAAATGTGCTTCTAAATGCTCTTAACAATCAAAAAGCAGCCACAAGGGCTTGGCAATAAAGACCAAAAGATTGAAAAGACAAATTTCAAGAAAGTGTGAACCAACAACTTTTGGAAAGCAAGAAAAGCAGATGGTCATAAAGATACCGTTTTGACATACAAACCAAAAAATCACCAAAACCAAACTTGACACAAAGATTGAGATCAACATTTCTGCCCTGAAGACACGAATTAGCCAACATTCCTTACAAGAAAACTTGTGTGCTTAATAAAAAATGATGACATTTGTAAGAAAAACAAATAAGACCAACCTTTTCACAATTAGAGAGAATTTGAAATCAGATACTTGCTATAAAAATAAAGACTGACACTGAAAAGTAACTGTTCAGGACTGAACCCAACCAACAGACAGACCTTCAGAAACAAAAAGATTTGAAAAATCTTGAAAATTATAAGATATACGCGACTGTGTTTGTGCATAGTTGCGTGTATACATGACTAATATTAAGGAAACATGCGTATACACAGGTTTACTTAAGGAATAATGCGTATATATGCTTCTGTAAACAGAAAAAACAAAGTATATAAAAGGTTTCAAGAAAAATAAAAAATAGTCTGAAGAAACTGATCAAACTTACAACTCAAGTTCCTACAGGAAAAGACTACACAGTAACAACAAGCAGACAGACATCTGAGCCCTGATTGGCTTGAATAAACCCAAACTAGGAACAACAATACTGTTTTCCCCAGTGGAGTCGCCAATTCTGTTAAGGGATAAATCCTCCTAGGGTCTTGGGTTGATATCCTAGCAGACTGGAGATTGTCTATACAGAGAAACACACATTCCAAACAGCCATAATGCTAATATAAGCAAACTCTACGATAAGGGGCGTACCTGAGGTCCTATGTTTGAGAAGATCCTTCCAGGGTCCAAACCCTTCTTGGAGTTCCTTTTGCTCCTTCAACCTGCAAAATAATCAATTCTAGAAAGTACAACAATATATGGACTCAACGTCATAAAGAAAGCATCTTCATATTATATTGAAAGGTAGTTAGTTATGCAATTAAACAACCATTCATATATGAATCATAACATGGATATCATAAACATGAAGAAGATTTATATCAGGAACAAAGACATGTGTTTCTTTTATTATAGACAAATAAAGTATGGAAAGGAATAATTTCACCTGATTCGTCCTTTTGCAGGCTCCAAGCGGAACCGTCCTCTGGATTTGTCTAGTCTCAAGCCTTTAACAAACTCCTTCCATGACTTACTCCATGATATCTCAAGTAGTAGATAGACGTCAACACACAAGGAAACAAAAGTTTCTTGTAAAATGGGGGAAGTGCAGGAGGCACTAGGATCTTCATACCTGGTCAGGGAAATCTCAGCATAGTAATCTTTCTCTCTCTTCTCTCCTCCCTTAGGCCTTTCCATTGAAGCCTTTTATACTTCTCCCAAAGTAGTTTTTTAGTTTGGAATTTGTTGGGAACAGTTGGGCCATGGGCACTAACAGGTGAAACCCGTGATCTCCGCCCGAAATTAAGGAGATTTATTTTTTTTAAAGTTTTTTAATACATATATGTGGGTTGGGTATACATAGACCCACGTACACACGCATTTAGCTCAGGGAAATGTCGCGTCTAGGGAATAAAACACTGTTTTTTTAGTTTTGGACCGTGTCTGGAAGTAGGGGTTGCCCTAGGCGATAAGTGCAGCATCACAAACCTCAAGAGTGAGATTTGGAGCTATAACAGGCATAACATGAATTGTTGTGGTCAGGAACAAAAACTTGACGTGTTTATGAATTTGGGCTATGATTTTGATGTTTAAGGTGAGGAGGCCGACCCATTACAGGTTGATGTCCTAATGCACCTTGATTACTTTGCAACAAAGATGATGTCTTAGTAAAAGTATTTTTGATATTTCAAGGCACAATACTTGATTGTAGAAGAGAATATGACTAGTGCTCTTCAAACTTCTACATTAGGAAAAATATCATTTTTCCAAACGTCCTTCATCTTTGCATGCTAAGGAAATCACTAAAAAAGAAATAATTAAAAAAGGAAATGGTGAATAATTTGTCATCGAACTAATTAGATGAAAAAAGACAACAGGGAGAAAAGAAGGATACCCTTCTAGGATATCATCTCTCCTTATCACTCATCATAGGTCTATCCATATGAGATAAGGGTCCATGCATATGCCAATCACAGTCAGGAAGAGTGGGTTCTAGACCCATTATTCTCTCTCTCTAAGCTTGACCACGTCTTTAGGTCACCAGGAAAATAATCATATTTCCTTGAGTTATCACTTCCTCTAACATGATTCTCCAATCTTGGGCTCATATACTAATTCCTCAAACAAGTATTCTTCCTCCTCTAAATTTCGCTAGTTCTAGAAACCATTATACTAATTATTATATCAATTTCCTTATGTGGTTGTACATGTGAAAGTAGTCCTTGTGAGTATGTCTGGCCACTATAATTTCCATAGGCATAAATTAGAGCACCATCCATTGGATGATGCCTCCAATCATAACCATTCCTGGAACCATATGCTACACTTTTATTAGATATGTCAAGTTGCCAGAGGTGATCTCCATCACCTTTAACACCCCAAGGCCTTTCCCTCCCATTATGCTGCTCTACATTCATATCATTCAGCCTTCCACCAATCCTTGATGGAGAAGGATTCCTTCCAACTCTGATTCTTGATGATTGCAGAGGAGAACTCCTCCTTCCAACACTTGATGGAGAAGGATCCCTTCCAATTCCAACTCTTGGTGGAGAGGCAACCCTTCCACCTCTTAACCTAAAGAGAAAAGAGGAAGGTTTTCCAACTCCCATCCTTGAAAAGGGAGATAGAGGCCTTCAAAGTATAATGCTTGAAGGAGAAAAATTGAAATTGTAATAACTATAGCTTGTAGCAGGCTTCTGCCAATATCCAGGTTTAGGAAAAGCATATGCACATTTTGGTCCATGGGCCTTTTGGAAGTAAGAAATAATAATCAGTGGTAATGTAGAAATATATGAAACCTACCAACCAAAATCAGTCCTACATGCATAACATATAGCATCCCACAGGAGTTCATGATATGATGGTGAGGATGGGGCATGTGTGGATGCCAACCAAGACTTAACTATCCAAGAGCATGATTATACAAGTTGCAACCACATACAAAGGAAATAATACCTAAAATATAACCATAGTCAAGTCTCATTGCTTTCATTTTGTTTAATATATCGAACATTTAGTTGAATATCTAGCTTGGAAATGATATTTAACAACTGGGGTAATTGGAGAGACACTAAAGAGCAAAGAGTGAAAGCCAAAAATAAAACTAAAACATTTTGATTCTTTCTCATTTCCCTTAGCTAAGAGTATTCTTTCATTTACAGAGGTTGGGGCTAACCATGGTAGGGTCTCCAAGTAGATGTCATCTATGAAACATTTCTACATTTAAAGAGGTCGAGGCTAACATGGTGGGATCTCCGAGTAGATGCCATCGATGAAATGTGCGACAATCCCATATTGAATACACAAGAATGACTTATGTAGGCTAGAGAAAAATGCTATGAAGTAATAAGATTTTGTGCAACAATACTTGCAATGTTGAAATTGAGCTTTGTGGCTGCAACAAGAGAACAACCCCCTATGATGGGTAACATAGATCGGTAGACAGGCAAGGAAAAATGTGGTCCCAGAAGGCATTGAGACATGGCTATACTAAAGGCTAGTTCTTTTCTCTTCATGACGTGGGTGAAGGAAACAACAACCTTCGATATGCTCGTAGTGGCTGCTACATGTCCTATGCGTGCGCAATAGAAACTTGTACCAAATATATATTTTTTTGTTATAATAAATTTAGCACCAAGGGATGTTAAAAAGTTAAGCAATTAATGAGTAGAGAGATGAGGGGCTTACAGGGATCAAAGGCTTCCAGAACTGGAGATAAGTTTATGGGGCCTCCAAAACTCTGGTTTCCTAGGTAGCGAGCATGATGGTTGAACCGACAATGAGGTAAGGGTGGAGGTTAACCATGGGTATGGGAACACATTGAGGACTTTCTTGTTGTAGATATTGAAAACCACATTGAGAACCCACCAATTAGCAAAGTAAAAGGCAATCTTCGATCTATGAACAAAAGATTCACTTTCATCTTCTACTTGTAGATTCAACAATTGATGTACAATGATATTTGATATACTGGCTTCATACGCCAGATTCAAAAATTGATGTATAATTGAACGTGCGACACCTTGTTAAATATTATTATCAATTTCTGAAAACAACCACCTCGAACTCTTTCTCCCTCTGATTCCTCCTCTTCGCCCTCCTCTTTCCCTCCCTCCACAATTCTTAGCGCGAATCCACCCACTCACAAAAAAAAATTCCACCTATCATAACAATTCAAAATCTATGTTATCATGCAACTTCTTGGTGTTGTTGTTGTTGTTGTTGTTGTTGTTGTTGTTGTTTTTTTTTTTTTTTTTTTTTTTTTTTTTTTTTTTTTTTTTTCCATTTTCAGTAATTAATTAATTAATTGCCATAATCTTAATTCCATGCCCAATATTATTGTGTACCATTCTCCTCTTTCTCTATTTGGAACAACAAACTCTTTTCACAAATTTTGCAAATAAAATGGTAATAATTTGGAATGTGAGCCCGTTAAATGCGTTTTTTTCTTCTAATTATGCTATAATGGATGAGGTGAGTTTTTATTTAAAAAAACATTTTTTAAATATAAAATATAAATTTTGTCTCTATAATATTAAGTTTATTTTTGGATATTAAAAAAAATATATGTTCTTCTTCGCACTCATATTCAATTCTCGCTTATAATATATTAGTTCATGAATTTATTGTTGATTAAAATTTTTTGTGAATCAACAATTGATTGAGGTTGAAAAGGTACCAATGATCTCATTCTCACATTTAGATTGGCAGGTGATACATATAGTTACATGTAGATTATGAACATTGATAACAAAGATTAATAATGGAGGGTGATACAAATAGTTACATGTAGATTATGAAGATTGATAATGAAGATTAATAATGGGGACTGATACAAATAGTTACATGATTGATAATGAAGATGAAAAGAGGCACTCATCTCCCTCTCAACTAAATGGAACCTACCTTAAAGCTTTGTAGGGTTCATATTGTACAAGGCTTCTTGATTGTGAAGCAAATCAAGGAAGTCATTGAGTTCAAGGGAGAAGCAGAGCCACAACGCCTCTAAATATCGCTTGGATTCATGTTATGTGTTTTCTATGACCAAGCTCAAAGGCTTTCTCCCATGTTCTATGTGCTTTTCACAGTAATTCAACCTCATAGACCTACTTCAAAGGCACATAATCCTACACAACTTAATAACCTTCCAATGATGGAAATGTGCATGTGTATTTTGATGATGATGGTGTCCACATGTTTTCTAATGATGATGATAGATATGTGTATCCTATTGAGGTAACAAGTATGTGTCTTATGTTGATGGAAACATGCATGTATATTGTGTTGATGGTAGCGACCTTAAGTCTTTTATTGACGTTACATTGAGTTATATGTTGATGGTGGTGAGCTCCTCCTGTGGGCTATGATATTTTTATCATCATGGTTCCTAATGGCTTTACTTTCATTGAAATGTTTCTTGTTGTACACAATTAAAATGACTAATATAAATGATTGATTCATATTATTGTATTACTTGTTAGGTAGTCAAATTTTTATTCTTGGACTAAATTAGTCATTCACGTTAGTCATTTTTAGTTGTATGACTTATTAGCTAGTTGTATATCTTAACCCAACACTAAATTAGTTGTTTATGTTAGTCCTTTTTAGTTCATTCACTTAAGATTGCTAATTTTTGGTAGTATTTTACTAGGAAAAATTGTGGTGACTAACTTTTTTAGTCACCTACTCACTAATTTCTCATTTTCTACTAGTGTTCCATGTGGTTCTTTTACTGTTATGGCATAGGTTTTGCTAGGTGTGACAATGTTTTCAACCTAGCCTTGCATTTCTGGATAGCCATGGTGTGATGGGGTTCTCATGTTTTGGTTGAGTTGGATTTCCAGATGGATTCAAAGCCAAGTGAGGTGGATCTATGAAAAATAGAACACATGGCCTAGTAACCCTTGAACCAAATTGTGGGTTGTGGTAAAGCCATCTTTTGTGTTTCCTCAGTGGGCCTAGGAATCCTCAACTGGTGAATGGCGGTATATATGGTAAATCCTAGAGGTGGGTGCTCTCCATCAGGCCTATTAATCTTGGGATGGGATATGCAGTAAAGCTAGGAGAGTGGGTCTCAGTTTAGGGCCTACTAATTTGGTGTGGATTGTGGTAAATACTGAGAGACTAGGAGATAGGAAAATTCCTCACGGTGTAGGTGGAGAAACCTGATGATATCCATGCTTGTTTTGGCCTAGTGATCTAGTGGAGATCATGGTAAAGCCTACTATTACCTATTTATTGTGTTGGCCAAGTGATCTGGTGTGGATTATGGTAAATTCTAGTTTCTATTGATGATGGTGCGTTGGTTTGGCCTCGGGATGCCCTAGTTTGTTCTTTTGGTTTGAGTCACACATTCATGCTTGGAATGTGGCATGGGGGTGAATGTATGAAGACAGAATTGGCTCATCCATTCTATGGTTGTGTGGAACGTGGTAGTCTCATCCCGGGTTGGCTTTTGCATTCATTAATAAGAGGTTATTTTCCTTGATATCTTATGTATAACTATACTGGTTTATATGTGGAATCTATGGCTGATGTATCCTTGATATTTCTATTGTTATTATGCTAGCTATAAGCATGTATTATGATAGTAATGATGTATGGATTTTCTCATGTTTTGATTTATAAATGAATGAAAAATGTATCTATGACCTAATAGATGATAATGAAGCTAATGATATAAGGGAACAATGTTTCTTAGTGATTATAAGATAAGTATGAGACCCCTATGCTCAGATATGTTGTTTACTCTTGTAGATTATATATTTGTTATATGTTTGATGAAATCCCTATCATGGCTAGTATGGGTCCAATCAAGTCCTTGTTAAGGTAATTTCATTTGTATAATTATTCTGCTATTATAATTCATATCTGAAGGTGTCATTTAGTTCTGGGAAATAATCTAGGAATGAAAAAATGGCTCAAATCTCGGGGGCACAGGCACAACACTAGCCAAAAAAGTCCTTGGACGCTGGCATACCCATGTTGTGGGAGTGTCCAAAGCCTCCTGGATGCACAGATGCCCATATCAAGGGAGTATCCAGGAGTTAAATGGTTTAAAAACTCAGTGGAACCCAGGGGCTGGTTGCTTGAGAGGTTGGGATGGTTCCTGGGAGTCCCATTGCTGATGTGGAAGGTCTATATGATGTGTATTCATCAGTTCCACTTCCTTAGGGTGACTTAGGAGGTCAAATCATATCATAGTAACTTCTCATCACATGTTTACTAGGGTCAGCCGGTTACTTGGGTAGATGTGGGAGGAGGGTGTTACAAAGTGGTAACAGGGCATGGTTCACCCCTTGAACTGGATGGGTGGTGTGTGTTGGTCATGCACTCATGTCAATTACACTTGTGTTAATCATCCTTGTGGTCTATATGTTTGTTTCATATGCATGATGTCGGTCCTGGTTGAAGTGACGTTTCCATGTGAAAGAGGATGTTATTGTTGTGAAGTGTGTCATCATGAGTGTATGATTGGTTAAATGTTGTTTATACTTGTGTATTATCAGTGTACACTGGTATGGTTGTTATTGTCATACATGAGGTCATGGTATGTGTAGTTGATATGGTCATGCATTGATGATTGGACTCTAGCTAGAATGATGGTTACATGGTTATATGATTATGTATTATATGTATATATGTTGTCATGATTATGTTATACATATACTATGTTGATTGGTTGATCTTGCAGATGAGATATCCTCCCCGAATTTTGCTAAGGTACGTTGGTTTATTATGATTTGGTTTAGCTAACATAGTATGCCCTAGAAATATGGTAGACTACAAATATTCTCCCTATGAATTAGATGAGTAGCATGGTGTTGGGTACTCTTCTGATTTAGAAGACACATTGAGAATCTTGAAGGAAGAAATAAGGAGTTGTAAGGTGGAAAATGACAAAATCATTTAGGAATAAGAGAAAGAAGTAGAGGTTAATGTGATACTCCTTCAGAGTTTGTCATAATTGCAGTGACAAGGGCCACTTCAAATCAGCCATGGGAAAGAGTTAAAAACTAATGGGGCATACGGTAGTAGGTCTCATGGTGGTCACAAGTCGGATAGAGATGACACTGTTAGAGATGGTAGGTTGTTGGATACTCTAGATAGGAGAGGTGATGGACACAAGTATTAATCTAGTTTTGGTTTTGATAGGCATCATGATCATCATTGTTATCATCCTTACATGAGGAATGATAGGGGATACTTTCTAGATGAATTTAAGAAATAAAATCCACCTACTTTTGATGGAGATGTGAAGAAGGTGGAAGATGCAGAGGCTTGGATACTTGGGATGAAGAAGTTCTTTGAGTTGCATAATTACATAGATAATATGAAGGCTAGAGTATTTATCTTTAGCCTAAGAGGTAAAGTAGACATCTGGTGGGAAGATGTGAAATGGGTCGAAGAAATCAAGATGGAGGACTTGAGTTGGAATGAGTTCAAGAGGCTTTTCAAGAAGAAGTACTTGTTAGAAAGGTACTATGATAGTAAGGCCAAAGAATTCTATGAGCTAAAGATGGGGTCGATGACAGATGAAGAGTACATGACTAAGTTACTAGAGCTATTGAGGTATGTACTATATCTTAAAGATGAGAATTCTAAAGTTCAGTGATTTGTTAATGGAATTCCATTAGCATTTAGAGATTGGATTGAGTATGATCAACCTTAGTCACTTGAGGAAGTTATTGGGAAATTGAAGCATTTCCATGAACAATGCAAGTGTAAGAATGAATATAAAAAAGGATGGGAAGGATAAGGATAAAGGTAAGGATAAATGGCAGATGAAAAGAACAAGTCCGTAGAATGCAGAAGAGAAAGAAAATTTTGCACCAAAAAAGAAGTTCAATGCTAGACAGGGACATGGATCACAACAACAACATAGAAGTGATGGTACTGGATGGTTGGAGTGTTAGACATGTGCTATGGAACACCCTAAGAGAGATTGTCGACAGAATAAGCCAGGTAGGCCTCAGATATATAGTGCATAGGAGGTGCATATTGTTGGGGATTTTGGTCAGAGTATTCCTCGTAACTATGTAGCATTGGATAAAAGACATGCAGATCATCAGGCATCTATCATTGAGATTGACAGTAAGCTTTGTGAGCAAGTTGTTTCTATTTTGATTGACCCTGGATCTAGTTATACTTATGTTAGTCCTTACTTGGTGGATAAGTGTGCTTTGAATAAATAAGTGCATGCAAAATCTTGTTTAGTGCAGTTAGCTATAGGTACAAAGAAGCAAGTTTATCTTTGGGTAATAACTTGTGCATTTGATTTGAATGGTATGCCTACTGCAACACATTTGAATGTATTACCATTGGTATCATACAATATGTTGTTGGGCATGGATTGGTTGTACCTTCATAGGACCAAAGTGTATTGTTATGAAAATGCCATTGAATGCTTGGATGACAATGGGGAACCAAGAGTCTTACAGGGAAAGAAGAAATCCACATCAATTAGGGTGGTGACAACTATGCAAGAAAAGCGCAGTTACAGAAAAGGGTGTGTGTTATTTGTAGTGCATATCTCTAGCGACAAAGGTAAGTTTGTCGAGGATGCAGATGTTTTGAGCAAGTACCCAGTTCTATAGTAGTTTCAAGGTGTGTTTCTCGTAGAGATTTCAGATTTTCCACCTCACATGGAAGTAGAATTTTCTATTGAGTTGGTGCTAGGGGCAACTCCAACATCAAAAGAACCTTACAAGATGAGTACACTTGAGTTGGTAGAGCTAAATTTGTAGCTAAACAAGATGCTTGACAAGGAATACATTAAGCCAAGTGTATCACCTTGGGGTGCATCGGTATTGTTTGTGAATAAGAAGGATGGTACTCTCAGATTATGTATCGACTATAGGTAGTTGAAAAGAGTTACCATCAAGAATAGGTATCCATTGCCAAGGATCAATGAATTGTTTGATTAGTTGAAGGGAGATTTAGTGTTATCGAAGTTTGATTTGAGGTCCAGATATCATCAGGTACTCATTAAAGAAGAGGACATCTACAAGACAAATTTTTGGACCAGGTATGGGAATTATGAGTTCATTGTAGTTACATTCGGTTTGACTAATGCTCCAAATACATTTATGTTCTTGATGAATAGTGTGTTGTGTCCCTATTTGGAAAAGTTCATTATTGTGTTCATTGATGTCATATTCGTATATTCTAAAAATGAGGAGGAACATGCTGAGCTTTTGGCAGCATTGTTGAGGTTGTTGAGAGATCATCAGTTGTATTCTAAGCTCAACAAGTGCAATTTATTTCAAACTGAGGTACATTACTTGGGACATGTTGTCTCTAGAGAGGGCATAACAATAGATCCAGAAAAGATAAGGGCCATCATGGAGTGGGATGGTCCCAGGAATGTGGATGAGGTGAGATATTTCATGGTGTTGGCAAGTTATTATAGGAGGTTCATAAAGAACTTCTCACATATTTCTTATCCTATCACATCATTGCAGAAGAAATGTAAGAAGTTTGAATGGAGAGAGGAGTGCGAGGCCAGTTGCGTAAGTAGTTGTTGACACATGCACTAATGTTAAAGATTGCAGATACGAACAAAGAATTTGTAGCATGTACAGATGTTTGCAAGATAGGATTTGGTGGAGTCCTTATGCAAGAAGGACATGTAGTGTGCTATGAGTCACGAAAAATAAATGAGCACGAGAAGAACTATCGAACGCATGATCTTGAGCTAGGAGAGATCATACATGCATTGAAGATGTGGAGGAACTATCTTCTTGGTAGGAGGTTTGTATTGATGAGTTATCACTGTGGGTTGAGATAATTGTTTGGCCAACTGAATACGAATGGAAGGTAGGCTAGATGGTTGGCCAAGACTAGTGAGTTTGAATTTGAGATCAAGTATATCAAAGGTAAAGAGAATAGGGTTGCAAATGCTCTTAACAAGAAGATACGTGTAATTCATATAGTAGCTGTGAGTTCCTACGAGACTTACCTATGGTATAAGATCTTGCACGTAGGTAAACAGGATGTCAGGTATATGGAGATTGTGCATAGGTTGCAATAGGGTACAGGTAGAGGTACAAGGATAAGTATAAGTGCAGGTGCACAAGATGTGGACTATCATCTCACGGTAGATGGATTGGTTATATTTAGGGACATGATATATGTGCCAGAAACTAGTGAGCTCAAGAAGGTTATTGTTGAGGGAGTTTCATATGAAACCATATTCAGGTCACCCAGGTTATCAGAAAACATTGACTGCAGATAATAAGTTCTACTATTGGCCAAATCTAAAGAAGGAAGTCATAGAATTCATGGCTAGATGTTTGGATTTCCATCAAGTAAAGGCATAATGTAAGCATCCAGGTGGTCTACTACAACCTGTTGCGATTCTAGAATGGAAATGGGGGTCATTTCCATGGACTTTATCATAGGATTGCTAAGGACAATGAAGCAACATGAATCCATCATGGTTGTTGTGGATAGGTTGACAAAGGTTGTGCATTTCATTCTAGTGAAGTCTACATTCTCAGCGAGTGATGTAGCACATGTATTCATCAGAGATGTGGTTAGATTGCATGTAGTTCCAAAGAAAATTGTGTCATACAGGGATGCAAAGTTCACTTCCAAGTTTTGGAAGGAGTTGTTTGAAGGTTTAGGCACAAAGTTGGCCTTCAATACAAATTATCATCCGCAAACAGATGGACAGACTGAGAGGGTCAACATGATATCAAAGGGCATATTGAGGATGTACATGATGCATCAACAACGAAAGTGGGAAGAGTACCTTCCACTGGTAGAGTTCTCTTACAACAATGAGTATCAAGAGTATTTGAAGATGAGTCCATTTGAAGCATTATATGGGTGGAGTTGAAATAATCCCATCAATTGGAGTGATCCTTTTAATAGGGCGTTAATTGGAATAGACATGTTGGCAGAAATGGAACAAGAAATGTAGGTAACCAAGAAGAATTTGAAAGCAACACAAGATAGGTTGAATATCTATGCAGATTAGAATAGGTTGTTCAAGGAGTTCCATGTTGGGGAACAAGTGTACTTGTGCATCAAACAAAAGAAGAGATCCTTATGGATTGGATTATGTGCCAAGTTGGCACCATGGTTTTGTGAAACTTTCAAGATCATTGAAAGGATTGGGCCAGTAGCCTATCAAATTGCACTTCCTTCGTCAATGAAAGTCCATGATGTTTTCCATGTTTCATTGCTTAAGAAGTATGTTAAAGATGTTGATCATGTGATTGACTAGTTTGTATTGCAGGAGGAGCCATATGGATAATTCTAGCCAGAGCCTTAGTGTATATTTCAGAGAAAGGTGCTCATGCTCCAGAACCAAACAATCAAGCAGGTTAAAGTGCAGTGGAAGCACTTTCAGCCCAATGAAACTACATGGGAGATGGTGTACCAGATGTGAGCTATGTATCCTTCATTGTTTTATGGTTGAGGCAAATCAATTTTGGTATGATGTTTGGTATATGTTTTGAAATATGTTTGGGTGATGTTTGATATATGTACATATGTATCTGGATGTAAATACCACCATGAGCTATGTTATAAAGCTCCAATAAGAGGTATCGGTGTCATGTCATTATACTTGTGTTGAAGCGGCTACAACCACCCTCTAAAATGTTTCCTATGCTTTGTTTTGGAGCCTCACTTCTAAATCACATCAGCTCATCTTAGACTGATCCAGGTACTTGTGCTTTGATTGAACCTCATCCTTTGCATCATGGCTTGTGTTTTCTTACTTTATTTTTTGTCTAACCCACAAAGTGATCTCTTGACTTGGTTTCCACCCAGTTCCGAGCTTTCCCTAGAGAACTGCACAATCCTTGAGGGCAACCATCCTTTCTATCAGAAATTGTGTAGTCCAAGACGACAATGAGCCTTCAGCTCCAAACTCATGCAGAGCTAGTTGAAATCTAGGATTTATTTAGAAAATTGCACAAAGCATGAGAGGCAACCTAGAGCCACTCAACCCAAAAATTGCATAGAAGCCTCTTGCTTAGAAGATGCTCAGTGCATGAGCTAGTGAGTTGCCCAGTCCTTCCAAAAACTACGCAATCCCTCTAGGCAATGCATGTAAGGTTTTCCTGAAAAAGAAAAAAGCAAAGAGAAAAAAAGAGAA
This sequence comes from Pinus taeda, assembly GCA_000404065.3. Lineage (NCBI taxonomy): Eukaryota > Viridiplantae > Streptophyta > Pinopsida > Pinales > Pinaceae > Pinus > Pinus taeda. The sequence goes on along the minus strand of APFE031396751.1, from coordinate 46,379 downwards.
AAATCATCCCTAGAGAATAGGGATTTGTTTTTAGAAGTTTGAAGGAGGCACTTGAGTTATTTTGGAAAGTGCCGCCAAGTGTCATTTTTTCCTTGATTTTTGGCCTTCGCGTCATAAACCCTAAATTGACCAAATCTATTTAATCAATGCCACCAGAGCTCATTTTCACATTTGATATTGGAGATCTAGCATTTGTGAGGATATCAAGGAACCTTCGGTGCGATCGTCATCGCTTTTTCGGGTAAGTTGTGCTTTTCTAGCCTTTTGTCACTTTTTCTGTCGCTTTTGATTGTTTAGCTTGTGATAGTGCTATTTCACTTGTTTTGATGAATGAATGTTGGAGTTTTAACTAGTTTTAGCTTGTAGACATGTTGTTTTAAGTTTTTCATTTCCTTTCACAAGTGTCACATGCATTACCCTGTTTTTGCAATAATGGTCGTCATTGTGGCGACTCTCTCCACTTGCTTCTTTTTCCATCTGTTTGATTGATTCCTGCACTTGTTTTACTTGCATGCATCATAACTCAGTCAGATCTGGACTCAAAATCACACCATCCTCTAGATCGTCTCTATTTCGCACTCCCCTTGGGCAGATCTAAGCTTCCCTTACCTAGATCTCACTTTCCCTTGCATGCACTACGCATTATGGGAGCTCAAGGCCTCTGCCTTGGCTTTTGGAACTACACAAAGGCTGCATTGGCCTCGATCCAACTATTAACTACATAGTTCCAGGAGCCAATCTCCCAGTCCTGGCCACTATGATTGCATAATGCATATTCTCTCCTTGCCTGTGCCCAGACTGAACTGCACATTGCGTAGTTACAGTCACCAAGCCTCCCTCACTTACTGCTGGGACTGTGCAGTGTGCAGTTCCAACAAATAGCCAGTCACCTCTATTAACTAGAATTGTGTAATCCCTTCCAACATTAGCTCGATTTGTTACTTGATTGGATCTCGAAGTTTCTTTTGGTTTTAATCTAACATTTGCATGACATGAGTGTCCTCTCTGTCTCTAGGTACATTAGTTGTTGAGCATCTCTCTAGAAGTTATAGTTTACATGGCCTCCAAGAGAGTTGCATCAAAGGAAACTGTCGAGAGTAGTATTTGGGAAGCAGTTGAGCGGGTGTCCGTTAACTTGCTAGTTTATGCAGACACTTAGCTGTTCATTGAGAAGGGAACCAAGTTGACATGGTAGCAGATTAAGGATACTTTTGCAGAGGAATTCAAGGAACACTTAGAGGATCAACATGTTTATATTAGTATCCAATGGTTAGGCTTTTACAAGGCTTCATGCAGGTACCCCGCCTTCCCATGTGCATACATTATCAACTAGATTGTCTCACACATAGATACAAAGAATATGACATTGATTAGTGCTACAAGGATATAGCTTGCCACCTTCAGGGCTAAGAATTATCATCAAATGTATCATTTACCTTAGCTAACAAGGCACAATCACACACTTTTCTATGCCACCCAAAGCTAGGTGAACATGGGAGATATAGTCAAGCACTGGGTGAAAGAGCCGTCAAAGTTCTGACAAACACCCAATCATGTTTACCGGACAAAGTTTCTTAGGAATTCCTACCATTTCTTGATCATCTTTTCATGCTGAATATATGGTCATGACAACACCGAGACCTTTCCTGAAGGTTGGGTAGTTGTATTGGACCAGTTGGTGAGTGATGGAAAGCCATTCAACTGGTTAGACTTGTTGGCTTATCAGTTGAAAGTCCATGTGACTAATGCCCAGAATCCACCCAAGGATGAGAAAACATACTTAGTGGATGCAATCTGTGCCCAAAATAGTTTTTTAGCATGAGTTGGACATGGACACCGAAAGAGACTGCCATCAATATTTATTGCAAGTTTCTTTTTTATTGCAGCTACCGAGGAGTAATGGCAAGGCTGACAAAGCATTTCATCATCCTGTTGTACAAGATGATCTTTGATCAAGATCCATCTTACATGTCCCAAGAAGTGATGGAGGCGATAATTAACATTGCAGATTGGTATGAATCACCTAGTGGCACCTTCATAAGAGTGTTTTGCAGAGAGAATCCTCTACATGTTCTACCAAGGTATACAATTGAAAACAAGGTCATGAAAGAGGTCTCATATCACCTCTCCATAGGGTTATCAACATGTCTGAATATGAAGAAGAAGACACCATGACACACTCTTCCTTTGCGGATTAGGTTATACGAGATTAAGATTTTGAAAGATGTGGATTCCGAAGCTAAGGAGACATTGAAGTTCAAGTTTGTAACTAAGGACTTTAATCCGTATGATCTCCACAGTATTTGCAAGAACCATTTTTTGAAGGTGTACTATCCATGGATCCATGAGAAATTTAACTGGCATGAGGAGGACCCTTAGAGATACTATTACAATGAATCCAAGCTTCACAAGCGGGTCAGTATGGGCACAACTTGAAAGGATGCTCTGCAGACAAAAACAATGTAGGAAGCAACAACAATATCATAAATAAGTAGCAATCCGGTGTAGGATAAGGGCAAGAGGAAGATTGTCGAGAACCCAGAGGCAAAGTAAAGCTACAAGATGAGAGAAAATCCTATGTGAGAAAGAACCTTTGGTAGTGGAGGCAAAGAGGGAGAAACAGATAAAGAGGGCAAAGTGAAGGGAAAATGTTGCCCTGTCCTAGCTCCAATTTTGCACCGAACAGTTCTAGGAGTTAGTCTCCTAGTCCTGGCCAGTGAGACTACGTAATTCAGTATCTCCTAACCTGTGCCCAGACTGAAATGTGCATTGCGTAGTTCCAGTCAGCAAGCCTCCCCCACTGGCTATTGGGACTATGCAGTGCACAGTTCCAACAGACAACCAATCACCTCTATGAACGAAAATTGCACAATCCCTCCCAACATTAGCCCAGTTTGTTGCTTGATCTAATCTTGAAGTTTCTTTTGGTTTTAAGCTAACATTTTCATGCCATGAGTGTCCTCTCTGTCTCCAGGTATAACATTTGTTGAGCATCTCTCTAGCAGTTACAATTAACATGGCCTCCAAGAGAGCTATATCAAAGGAAACTGTCGAGAGTAATGAGTAGTACTGGGGAAGAAATTGAGTAGGTATCAGTTAACTTGCCAGCTTATGAAGACACTCAGTTGTTTATTGAGAAGGGAACCAAGTTGACATGACAATTGATTAAGGATACTTTTGTAGAGGAATTCAAATAAGACTTAGAGGATCAACAAATTTATATCACTATCCAATGGTCATGCTTATACAAGGTTTCATGCAGGTACCCCACCTTCCCATGTGTGGACATTATCAACTAGATTATCTCACACAAAGATCCAAAGACTATGACATTAATCAGTGCCAACGAGATAGAGCTTGCCACCATTAGGGTGGAGAATTATAATTAGATGTATCATTTACCTTAACCGACGAGGCACATGGACACACTTTTCTATGCCACCCACATTTAGGTGAACACACGATATATAGTCAAGCGTTGGGTGCAATATTCTTTAAAGTTCAGAAAAACACCCAACCATGTTTACAGGATGAAGTCTCTCAAGAAGGCCTACTAGTTCTTGATCATCTTTGAATGCCAAATATATAGTCAAGAGAGCACCGAGACCTTTTCTGAAGGTTGGGCAGTTGTATTGGACTAGTTGGTGAGTGATGGAAGGCCGTTAAATTGATAGGACTTGTTGGCTAATTAGTTGAAAGTCCATATGACTAACACCCAGAATCCGCCCAAGGATGAGCAAGTGAGATTCTACATGTTCACATACTTACTGAATGCAATCTGTGCCTAACAATAGTTTCCTGGCATGAGCTAGACATGGACACTGAAAGAGACTTCCATCAATATGTATTGCAAGTTGCTTTCCGATTGTAGCTACCGAGGAGTAATGGCAAGGCTGACTGACCATTTCATCATCCCATTGTACAAGCTGATATTTTAGTAGGATCCACCTTGCATGTCCCAAGAAGCCATGGAGGTGATAATTAACATTGCAGATTGGTATGACTTACCTAGTGGCACCTTCATTAGAGTGTTTGGTAGAGAGAAGCCTCCACATGTTCTACCAAGTTATGCCACGAACAAGTTGGTCATGAAAGAGGTCTCATATCACCTCTCCACAGGGTTATCAACAAGACTGCATAGGAAAAATAAGGAATCATGGCCTGCTCTTCCTTTTTGGATCAGATTATATGAGATTAAGAGCTTGAAAGATGTGGACGTTGAAGCTAAGGAGATATTGAAGTTCAAGTTTGGAACTAAGGACTTTAATCCTTTTGATCCCCACAATATTTGCAAGAACCAATGTGCGAAGGTGTACTATCCATGGATCCATGAGAAATTTCACTGGAACAAGAAGGGCCCTTGGAGATACTATTATAATGAATCCAAGCTCCACGAGCTAATGAGTATAGCCACAACTTGCAAGACTCCTCTGCAGGCAGAAACAACACATGAAGCAGCAACAACAACAAAAATAAGTAGTAATCCAACGTAGGATAAGGGAAAGAGGAAGATTTATGAGAACCCATAGGAAAAGAAAAACTACAATATGAGATAATATCCTATCACTGAGAAAGCATCTTTGGTAGTAGAGTGAAAGAGGGAGAAATAGATAAATAGGGCGGAGCAAAGGAATAAAGAAAGGTTGGAGGAAGCAAAATGAAAGTTGTAGGAAACGAAGAAGAATTTGAAGGAAGTGAAAGAATTGAGAAGGAGAGAAAGGGAAGAGAAGTAGAAACAAGAGGAAGAATAAAGACAAGGTACGATGACAAAACAAACAATGCCCATGCAAGTTGAGGAGTCAAGACAACCAACAGTTGAAGAAGAGGGTGAACAGATGTAGGATCGGGAGCTTTCTCAATAGATTGAGAAACTAATTGAAGTGAAGAAAATGGAGTCAGGGGATGAGCCACAAAATGAAGACATTAACCTTATGCCGAGAGCACCCAAGGTCACCTCTCAGTATCCACCACCTCCATTGTCAGAACCAATCCCTAACAAGCAAGGAGAGGCTATTCTCCTTGATGATGATCCAGTTATGTTGTGTACAATCTTTCATTTGATGATTTGCAGAAGAATATTGTATAGGTGCAGAGGAAACACTTTCCATATGATCATGCTTCACCTACATTCATGAAGGAAAGCGTGATAATGTCAGATGTCAGAAAGCATCCAGCTGCAATTGTTGATGCCACCTTGGCCTATGCAGGAGTAACGAGCTCAAATGTTAAGTTCATGTAGGCCAAGAATGAACAAATGGCAATGAAATTGCAGGTGCCTAGACAAAGAGGCAGGACAATTGAGAGAATATAACACAATTTCCACAATGGCAGAGACAAGGAAAGTGATACTTGATGAAGTATCAACACTTGAGACTACCGTGAGGAAGCTCTATGACATATTCATTACCGTGCATAAAGAAGTTGTCCATGTGCATGAATTACAATAGTGGGGCAAAGATTTTTTTCAGACTCTCAGGAACATACATGCTGCCATCACCCATGTATATGAGTGAACAATGTGGTATAAAGGGGCCCCGCTTCACCTACCAAAGATGATGAAGCCTCAAGCAGAGTTGGAGAAAGTAAGGTCCAAATTTTGATCCAAAACAATGAGCAGTTCGCCCCATTCGTCAACAACATATAGGCCTCATATGTATGATTGTACAAGAGTTTGGATGTCATGGTGAGAACGCACAAAATCCCTTCAATCCGTTCCCTCCCTCAACGAGGCTAAACACAAGAACCAAGTCCGGCTAGAGATTGACATGTACATGGAGTAGCTAAGGTGAGAAGCCACTAGGGATGACTTCGAGCTCATCGTACATTACATGCAAAAGTACATTGGTGGTCTCGTCATGCTCAACACCATGCTGCACATGCTTCAGGATGAGTTGGATATAGTTTCCAAGACCATATACCCAGATGCTATGGAGGGAAGAGACCGCTATTAGAAAGACACCATCAAGCACTTTCGGGACATCATCACATAATAATGAGTTTGGCATGAGTATGTGACCGAGAAGCCCCAAGTGAAGGTTTCCAAGTTGGTCTTTCCCCAAACTTCAGAGTCATAGGGATTTGTCTTGTTAGGTTGTCTCTAGCCTATTTTGTCTCAGATGGGTACATTTGGAAAATGTAATATTATTTGTAAATATGTTGTAAGTGAAATTCCAAGTGTCATTAGTAGAATGTGAAATTTCATCATGTTATGTAATGAGTTATCTGTAAAGAAGTTGAAGAGTCATGAGGGTAGTCAAAGAGTAACAAATGGGAATGTCAAGGGTCACCCCACCCTTTTTTATAAATAGAACCTTATAACTCATAGAATAGGCTTTTGGGAGCCAATATTTTGGCTAGGCTTAGGCTTAGAAAAGGCTTGGGAGTATTGTGATAAGCCTTGGCTTTTCCATAGCAAAGAGAGAGTATACTTCTTTGGAGGAGCAGATGTTCTTGACTATAATGTTCCACTATTGGGGCTAGTGGTTGTCAATGGTGTATGTATGGATGGAACTTTCACTTATAATAATAATAACATAACCAATACACTTTCGTTATTGTACTTGGACTATTATGGTTTCTTCTGCAATGTATGTTGTTTAACTTACACATTTTATTATGAACTACTTTGTATGCAATTGTATGAATCTTGTTGATGCGTGTTGTTGGATTAACCCATCACTTTAATTTGTGGACTATTCCACATTTTAGCTTGTGATGTCATTTCTCTCGTGTGTTCCTGCGTACTATTATAGGTTTCTAAGGGGTGCACATCCTTTTCCCCTATGTGTGTTAGAACCCTCATGCATCACACTTGATTCGCTGCAAGGTCACACACTTTCTTCAAGCCAAAGTTATCATACTTATCTCTGCGGGCTACCGCGATCAAGTCATTATATTACCACCCATTGCTGGGACTCCTTCTCTAAATGGTCTGAGGTCTAGTTGGGACTTCTTACTAGGGAGATCCCTTGAATGTTGGTGGGTCCAACACCGTCAACATTTCTGGTGCTAGAAGGAGGGCTAGATGACAAGTTGAGCCCTTGAAGTTTGTTTTGAATTTTTGCACATCTTTCATGACTTATGTCCAAATCACAGCCCTGGCATGTTTTTCTTATGTTGCTGATCTCGATGCGTCAACAAATGTTATAGATGACCTATCAAAATACAAGTTTAGTGGCAATAATGGAATACCCCTGTTCAGGCACACAATTTCCTTTGTTGGCTTTTGTGATAGGCATGATGTCCCCTTGGATAACATTGCCTTTGGTTTGTTTGCTTTCATGTTAGCAGGGCGTGCAAAGCAATGGTGTCACACATTGACCATAGCCTCTAAAATCTTTTGATCACATGATCAAATAATTATGTGATGCTTTCGTTTTTTATGACTGAAAAACACTTCATCAAAAAATTTTTAAAATTGCGAAAAGCACCTGATGAATCTTTTTAGAAATTTATGATCGCTTTCTTCATTACTGTTTTGAATTCCCACTGAGAATCAACACAAGTTAGAAACTTATGAATCTCTCCCAACATACCTTGGTGTTAGAGCTTCAGAATGTAAGATGACAAGGTTGTTTTCCGAAGTGACCCCCCGTCCCATTCTCATCAATCAGCTCCAGCTCCATAGGTCAAGCTGGGAGGATTTGTGGATTGACCCGTTGAGCTAACACCATCTCCTCCTACCCCACCTGCTCAGAATTTTTGTGAAGACCTGGACTGTAAGCTTGATGGTTGTCGGTCTCATCTGCTCAACCTTCACCCTTTAGTTCCTTTGATCCTCCATATTTTTGTGTGTTGTGTTCATTCGTTCCGGATTCCACATGTGATGTTCATGAAGATCAAGTTTTGGATGGAGTCGGCGTTGAACAACCAACCCGCACTATCATTTTTTATGAGTATGTGTGGTGTTTGGTAATTTAATTAACCTTAAATTATTTGCATAAATTATCGTCCAAGGCTAGTAAGTTGATGAGGTGTAAGTGAATTGTATGTGGTAGAAGTCCTTGGTTATTCACACCAATTCTAAATTAAGCTGAGCTATTGAAATATAAATTCTAAATTAAGTTATTGAAATGCAGTTGAGCAAAATAATTATTCCTAGAAAATAAAATGATCACACTCTTTTATCAAAGACTACTTATGGAAAGTATCAAACTCTGCTTCAAAAGAAAATCTCACAAATCTACATATAAGTAAATCAATACCACACCTATTGTAAAAGAAAATGAATTTCACTCTTATAAAAATTATATCTAATTATGAAATCCACACAACCAATAAAAATCTCAGAGTTATAAATCAATCTCACACTTGTAAAATAAATTCAGTTTATAAAACACACCACTCTGCTATATATCTGAAATATGCTTTGTAAGAATCAACTCATCTATCAATATAACACACTCTTGCATGAAAAACCAAAATTGAATCTCTTCTTAACTACATCCACACTTGCTTGAATTATAAATTACTATGTTTGAAATGAAACATCTAATTCTGCCTGCAAATAAATCTGTTGTTCTATGAGGCAAATAAAATGTTGTCTAAGTCTAAATCATATTGTTGGCATCACTGCTGTTAATCTTAATTTATGTGGATCTATAAAAAAAAGAGATTATTGGTAAAACAATCATACTTTGAATTTGAAAGAAATTAAAACCTCATATACTCAATTGAATAGAACATAAAGCTTATGAAGTTATCTATCTATTGAAAGTGAACAAGAATCCTTACTACTCGAGGGGGCCCTCCACGAGAGGTAGGTAATTCATGCTATCAATCAAACAGTCAACCATGCATGGAAATTAAAAGGTTCTTCATAAAATGAATTAAAAACAAAGTTTTAAGTCTTCATTGTGCATATAAAAATCATTGTCTTTGTGTTTGTTGTAAAGTCTTTTTATAAAGCCCGTATCATTAAATGTTCAGAGCTCTATGCCTAACCTTGCTAAAATAATGCTAAAATTAACTATGAAAAGATAACATAACAAAATTCGCTCATGATTTTCTAATAACAAAGCAAATCATGAAGTGTATATCTCGTTCCTCGTTCGTCTATTATAGCTGATAGAGTTGACTTTATCCTTGACCATGTAACTCAAAGCTTATTTTAACAATCTAGTTCATGAAGATGGGAGGGGATCATTGATTTCATTGATTTCCACCTTTCCATATATTTCACTTTCTAGTTGGCACCTTGGAACCTATCAAAGCATGGACTTGGCTGCAAAATTAGACATTAGTTGTAGAATCATTCTGATTCGGTAGCTAAAGAAAATATTAAATTAATAATAAAGAACATTATCAACTTATGAAATACAAGACAATTATATACCTGTCATGCCATAAATCTTGTGATTTGATGCCCATTGAGTGATTATGATGGTCAAATAAGAATAATATAGGTGAAAAATGGTGTCAAAAAGAAGCAATTATGAGGCTCAACATTCCCCCACATGGAGGTCATTGCATGTCCTCATGCAAAAATTCAAAACTGATAGCCTTTCTCTATCACCGTACTCGTTCAGAAACTTGAGCAAGAACATCCAAGTTTGTTTTCTTTACCTTCTTCTTAGCAACTGCCATCCTGGGCTTCTTCATCAAAATTTTGTATCTCAAACTTATGATCTTCCTCTTGAGAGACTTGTTCTTTTCCTTTAGCCTTTTCTTCTTATTATACCATAGGGAAAGATGTAAGAGAATGTTGTCATTTTGTGTCCTTTGTATTTCATTATGCTCTTTCAATGTTTCATGTTCCCGTTTTAAGTGTCTTTTTAGTGTCTCCAATTCAAAAATTTCTTGTTTGAGAGTATTCACAATTGGATGTTCTTGTGGACTATCAGATCGAATTCCTTGATTTTGAGGATGTAGTGGCCTTTTCTGTAGCTTTCTTCTCCAGAGACTCAATGTAGTCATATATCTCCTATTGGATTGGGTCAATCTTTGGTGTTCTTCTCATTGTATTAGAAATTAGTGATGAAACTGGTGATAAAGTTGGTGATAAAACTGGCGATGGAACTATAGGTGATGGAATATTCAGTTCTTCATCTTCCTCCAAATTGACAAACTCTATAGATTATCGAGGTGATTCCTTTGTTGATTTGTTGAGTCTGGCACTTTTGCTAACAATAAATGAAGTTTTAGTAAGAGGAGTTTTCTTTTGAACTTTTTCTTGTTCAGTCTTTTCCGATTCCATTTCCTTTGATTCCTTTCTAGACATACTTCCTTCCTTGTCATTTGTTTTCTTTGTTTCCTTTGTTTTATTTTTTGGGTGTATTTTCTTCTTTTTTTACTAGCTTTCTTTCTTCTAACACCTTTCTTCTTTATGTTTTCTAAAACTTTTACAAGGGGAAATTCATCTTCTGAATGTTTCTCTAGTTGTAGGTGGGTTATTAGTAGGGTTTTTAGACAATTTTCTTTTGCTTCTCTTTACTTTATTTATGCTAGGTTCTTCTTGCTCTATTTCCTTAAAATGATTTCTAATTAGAAAACTATCCCGATTATCTCCTAAATTCTCAAGCCGGGCTTCAATAAGCATTTTTACAAGACCATGATGATAGATAGTATTTTCAATGAACTATATTTTTCTTTGAATATTGCCAGACATCTTCCTCAAACTATTAAGTAGAAAATAAGGTAAATTGGTTTCATTTCCTTCAAGAAAGTGCACCATTAAACAAACATGGTAGAAAAACATGCTACCGAGCCTACCCTCACAAGTACTTTTGAATAACTAACAGTAAATCCCCCCATTTATTTTTGAGAGTTTTGCTTGGAATACCCTTTTTAAAGATAGTATTATCCATACGTGGATTTTTTAGAAATGCCTTCCATTCATTCCCTTCAATTCTCCTATTTTTGAACCATCTCCCACCAACCTTGGGTAGTTCAGTTACCTTGGCCATGAAGGATTCTGTCACCACTATTTTCATGTCTCTAATTTTTGCTTCATTTCCATCGAAGGCTAGGGAAAAATACTGGGTTACCTCTCTATCATAGCCATCGAATTTTTCTATGAAATCCAACCACTATGCTTGATGTAGCATCTGATTGATCTATGGGTACCCTTCCATAAACTTCTTTCCATTTGGCTTTGTTCTAACAATGAATCCCATGTTGGTGAGGTTTTACTCCAAGATTGCTTTTTTGACAGGGTTTTGGAATGATATTAGTTTTGGAAATATGAGTATTGATGAGAGTGAAATGGTAAATGGAAATGAGTAGAAAGAGTCTTAAGAGTGAGTGGAATTATCAATGAAGGAGGGTTTCAAAAATGAAGTGTTTGCGTAATGATGAATGTAAAATGGGATTTTTCGGCTAACTTCATTGATATGACATGATATTTATAACCTAGTCCAAAGTTAGAACAATAATCATTATTTTGAATTGTGGTACAACGTCTATATTATTTCATAATCTAATGTTTTTACCTTTATTATTAAATCCAATATTTTCATACCTTCAAATTTCTTGATTCTAATACTTGATTGTTCTTTTTGAATTGTCCTTAGGTGCTTTCAATTGTAGGCTTGATCATTCCCTTTTGCTAAAATCTTCAAATATACTAGTCAGTGATTTTTGTCTATATTAGTTGTAGAATTTTGTCAAAGTTGTAGATTCTCAACAATTCTGTAGCTACTTATTCTGAAAAGAAAAAGAGGGATATAAAAAAATGGGGATTAGAATAGGATTGAAAAAGGAAATTTAGGGTGCCACGAATTCCTAGTTTTCATCCTAAATTTTCTGTATAAGCATGCCAACAAAGTTGGTTTTCATGTTTATACAATTTTATGATTATTGTTTTTTTTTTAAGAAAACAAAAAGCTTTACAAATCAAGTTGGAGAGGAAGGAATATCCTTCCTAATAATCTTCAAATCAATATTGTCTTGCAGGTTTTTAACAAATTCTTCCTTTGTCAATGGATTGTGATAAATTCTCAATCGATGACCATTTACAAAGAAGGTAACTCTTTCTTCATCAATGGTTTTGATCCTGACTGTACCATTATAAAAGAAAATTTCAATCTCATAAGGCCTAAGCCAATGAGTTTGAAATTTTCCTTGAAAATATTTAAACTTTGAGTCAAAAAATAATGCCCAATCTCCTGGTTGAAATTTTATTTCCTTTATGTGCTTTTCATGCCACCTAGATCTTTGTTGTTGACCTATGTTGGTTCTTTGAATAGCATCATGTCTTATCTCATCTAGTTCATTTAGCTACTCCATTCTCTGGTTCTGTGCTTCAGATAGATCAAGACCTAATTTAACTGTTGTCTTGAAGGTCTTTACCTGGAACTAAATAAGAAATATGACTTGATTCCTATAAACAAGTTCATAGGCAGTATGTCCTGTAGTGTTTCTCCATGTGGTACGATATGCCCATAAATATTTTGGAAGCTTTTCTGCCCAATCTCTTCTATGGAGATGCATAGTCTTGGTAATAATTGCTTCAATTACTTTATTGGTGGATTCCACCTATCCATTTGTATGTGAATGATATGGAGTGGATTTCTGATGTTTGATTTTCTATTCCTCCATTATCTTTTGTACCAATTTGGATGTAAATTGAATTCCTTGATCTGTCACAATCTCCCTTGGACACCAAAATGAGTAAAAATATCCTCGAAAAGAAATGAAACTACGACATTTTCAGTAGAAAAAGGAAGTTCTTTAGATTCTACCCATTTTTTAACATAATTAGTGCAAACAAGAATGTACCTTTTTTGTCTTAATGGTGGATTAATTGGACCAACAAAATCAAGAGCCCATTTCTCAAAAGGTTCAATGAGTACTTAAGGTTGCAAAGGCATTTCAGATGAAGGAACATGTTTCCCCATTCTTTGACAACTATCACATCTCTTTACATATTCATTGGCATCCTTGGAAAGGGAATGCCATTAATATCCTAAGAAAAGGATTTTGTAAGAAATTCTTTTATCAGCAAAGTGTCCTCCACATGGTTCATCATGACAAGCCTTTAATATCTCTGGTACTTCATCTTCTCTAACACATCTTCGAATAATCAGATCTGGCCTTGTTTTGTACAATTCTCCATTCATACGTGAGTAAGATGAACTAATTTTAATTAACTTTCTTTTCTCTCGAGGAGACAAATATAATGGTAACTTCACTGTAGACAAATAGTTAGCAATATTTGCAAACCAAGGAGATTGAGTAGATACTACAAATAAACATTCATTAAGAAAATTGTATTTGACAGGTACATCAGTATTATCATTTCGAATCCTAGATAGCCCTCAAAGCTATATCCAAGGCCTGGAATCATTGTTCTTCAGGTACATCCCCTTCAAACTCATCAAGAAATAAATAGACATCACCTATTCCATCATAATATGGCAATTTAAGTACCTTGGTGGATATGCAATGAAGATATTTTTTTCAGTCTATTACAACACAGAGTAGAAACTTTGTTCAATTGGTTCTGCCAGTTCTCCAATTCTTCATCTAAGTCTGAATTCCATGAACTATCCTTCTCCTAGCTTATCCTCCCATTTACAGTGGGGTTGGTCCAATCCTCGTCTCACGCAGTTAACTTCTATGTGTGTTCAATATCTTCATCACTGTATTCTTTGCAGACAGGTTCTATATATTGTAATCCTTGATAGGGATCTAAAGGAACAACAACCCTAGTACTGTTCTTTTCAAACACCATACTCCTTCTCTTCAAATTTATTATTACATCCATATTGAAAGCCCAATGAAGTACAAGTAACACGGGATACAGATTGTTGTCATCTAAAATATCAATAAATTCAAAGTCTTCTACTACGCTTCCTCCTTCAATATCCACAACAACTCCATGCAATCAACCCATTGGGATGATCTTCTGTTGATTGGCCATGTGCAGCTGAATCGATGACCATTGTAACTTGGGTTGCCCCATTCACTCCCAAGTCTGCTTTGGAAATACATTTTCATCAGATCCGATGTCAATAATTTCCTGATCCATTTCTAACTCACCGATTTGCACAGTCAATCGCATCTCTCAGCCATTTCTTTTCTTATTTTTGTTTACCATGTTTACTTTGCATTGTTCAGGCTGTGACTTTTCTTTACCAATGCAATTATCAATTAGCTCTTGCAATCCTTCTATTGCTTTTTGATCCCTTAGCAACTTCATACAAGTCTATAGAAAGGACTTCAAAACGGTTGGATCAGGGTTCTCCGTCGTGGTAGGAACATCAGAATTATTCTTTCATGGCACTAATTGTGTCCTATTTGTTGAATCTCCTAGGTCCATGAAATAATTCTTTGCTTCCATGAAGGTTTCTTTCTCCCTCTCCATATTGAACCCAAAACACTTCTCTCCTTCCTTCCTAATCCATGCATCCACCATAGCATTTTTACCCTCTGCTTTATCTTCTCCAATAGCCACACCACTTCGTGTCACTATATTAATTCTTGGATCATCCTCACATGGTTCAGACTGCATCATTAGCAAATTCTGTGCATGTTACTAATACTTCTTTTCCTGCATCCTAGCTATTAAAACAAGGAAATCCTCTATCACATGGTTAAACTATCTACAATAATAACAGGAAGGGTGAGTGGGGTTCTGACAATCCTGTGCAAAATTTCTAGCTTCACCACATTTATAACATATGATCTAACCTCGACCTCATTTGGTGCCCCCTCCTTGACCACATCTTTGACCTTAAAATCCTCCGCAGACCGCATGTGAACCATGCTCTTCCTACGTGTGGCCTTCAACTTTTGTCCTATATGCCAGAATTTGATCCATAATCAAATCATAGGTATGACAATTCTTCTTGTCATGTCCTACTGATCGACAAAAGTTACAAAATAATTGACTTGGCAACTGCACATATTTTTGTAACAAATAACATTGATCAATCGTGTGTTGGCCTGTAATTCGGAGAATACTACACCAAACACTTGCCCCAGTACTTGGTCCAACACTAGGCTTTGTCTTTAAAGGATTGGGACCTATGGAAGCCACATAATCATGATAAACAGGGCACTGGTCCTTATAGTGTCCTTCCACTTTACACTTTGTACACCAAAATTATGAGTGCACCTCAAATCGAGCTTCCTTTCCTTTCTTCAAATATTGCAATTCCATATGCAAGATCGTTAACTAGGACTCTATCTGATGAACCCCTATGTAAGTATCTTGTACTGGTGAAGCTTCTAACTTCATCATGAATTTCAATTCTTCTGCCTAAGTCCCAATCTTTTGGTGCGATAGTGGTAATATGAGATGTGGAAATAATGCAGTTACATATTACTCTTTGTGCTATTCATCAGAGATATGGAATTTGACTTGTCCCAACAAGACTTTTAACCTCTTATCTACATCCCAGGTAGTCTCATTGACTGCTTTCTTAATTTATTTAATTTTTGTAATGCATTGGGCTTCTTGAACTCTGTGTTCGATTTGTTCTTTGTCACAACTAGTGAAGAAGATGGGTTTGTCGTACTGTACTTGATATACCATAACAACACTTTGTCTTGCAGTGTTGTGACAAGTTGGAGTTTCTTCATATCTTTGTCATTGATATGTTGTGCTTTCCACACTTCTTCTACAATAAATCAAAATTGATCAAGATCCTACGATACCTGACCCTTAAAAATAGGCATCTTCACTGCGTTAGCCATGTTGAATGGTGGAGGTAGAGGTGGAGGTAGAGGTGGAGGTGGAGGTGTAGGTGTAGGTGTACAAGGTAGAGGCAAAGGTGGAGGTGGAGTGGGTGGATGGGGAATATCTGACTACGATGAGCCTCTAGGTGTACTAGGGATACTTCTTTCTTTTTCGCTTTCTGATCCACCCAATAATGGACTATACTCACCCTTAGAAAATTTATCACGATATATTTTGAACCTTTTTCCACTTTGCGTAGCTCCAGTTTGGTTTCTTTTAAACATCAATTCATAGGAAGTACACCCTTTTCACATAACAACATCTTAATCCAGATCTTTAAATAATTTAGATACTTACCTTGTGGACCTTTGAAAAATCAACAATCAACTTCACGTTAGAATATTGATGTGTCAATCAAAAATTCAGTAATAAAGCCTTTGAGAATACTGTCGATCCAGTAGTCAACAACTCTTGTGACCTTATTTTCAATCTCCTTAAGTCTCTTAATCAACTCCGGGGTCCACATGGTAGGATCATCGTGTTCTCAACAGGGTTTGTTTGCAGCTACTTTTGAAATCCACTCATGCAGCTCGTTAGAAAATGATGCGAAAAATATCTCGTGTTGTTCTATATAGATATACCTCTCTAAACACCTTTCTGTTGACTGGTGCATATTTCTATTTTCTTGTACTGCAAATTCGTGCAATTTCAGATCTACTCAATCTTGGATCTCTTTTCTAGTCGACCGCCACATCACACATCCCTCAGATAGATATCGGTCCCGACAATGGAACCATTTCTTGGCTTGAGTGGCTTAGACCTAGGTTCAAGGTTAGTTATGCTAACCAACAAAACCCTATATTACTAGCCCTTTCGACAATGATCTGCCTAGCACAGACCACAGTCTCACCCAAGGCAATATTTGGGGATGCTAGAACCAAGTTTCTACATCTAGAGGGACTATGCAGTGTGGTTGTATGGTCTCTTTCGGTTTAAGACAGAATCTGACCTTCGCAAAAAATTAACCTTATTTTATAGTTGCAGAGAATTTTCTTATTTAACATACTTGTGAGTTGCACCTAAATAATCTAACATGAATTATTCATCATATAATAATATTTAAATCTTCCCAATGCAATTGCAGAAGAAATATACAAAAGTGAACCCCAATTATGCAAAAACACAGAAACTATGTGAACATATAGAAATACACAGATCTGTTCCAAATTCTTCTTTATTATCCCAAATCTTCCCAGATACAATCATTTTGACCCTGCACACATAACTGCAAGGTCCTATGCACACAACTGCAAACTTACCAAGGCCTCAGCGCATACAATTGCAGGAGCCTTCCCCTTCGCCTGAATATAGAAAGATATCAAAATTACAGACTTAGATCATATCATAACATCATGAATTAATCAATTGATTCTTTTGACTCACTAAGACATCCATTTATATATCTTTTACCCTTACAATACAATGGTCTGCAAACCATGGGCGGAGTTCAAAATAGCTTAAATTATCCCACTCCTTTACAAAATAAGGGGCGTTGACCCACCCTAAAGCCCCTTTGACTCCTAGAACCCTGCTTGAATCATGCTCCACTCCTCAAAATGTTGACTTTACATGACTTAGCCAAAACTCGGACCTAGGGTACCCCTACTCAACAAGGTA
Source organism: Pinus taeda (assembly GCA_000404065.3). Classification (NCBI taxonomy): domain Eukaryota; kingdom Viridiplantae; phylum Streptophyta; class Pinopsida; order Pinales; family Pinaceae; genus Pinus; species Pinus taeda. The sequence goes on along the minus strand of APFE031396751.1, from coordinate 29,080 downwards.
TAATTATTAAGATGTTTGTAAAAGAATCAATCTCTTAAGAATGAAGCATAATGAATTAGTTGAGGATGTTTCTAATTGATTCCTTCACCTTTGTTGTCAAAATTATGAAGAAGACATGAATCAAGATTTCTTGAAACAAGAGTTTGAGGGCTTGGTTCTTATCTCTTTACATAGTGAACTTGAACCCCTTGATTTTCCTACTTCCCCAGCTCTTGTGAATCATGAGACATCTCTAATTTCAGAGGAGGAATTTACTTCTCCTTTTGTTCTTTGTCCTCCTCCTTTTCTAGTCCCGATGAAGGTGTCTCTCTACGATGGTAATAAAGTTGAAAAATTGGAAAATTAAATTCCTAATCCATCTTCTCATTCTTCTTTCGTTTATCATGACTCGGATTTAATGGTTGAAATACTAGAATGTCTCATGAAGCCGATGGGGAAGACTAACTTGCCCATTTTGCAACATGATGTTATCATTCATAAGTCTAGCCTCGAATGTGATCTAGATTTTTTGTGACTCTATATCATCTACATTCCATGATTCTTTGTACTGTGATCCACTTGGTCAATATGCTCCACCAACATGTCTTTCGCACTCTCTTTATTTTCACGTTATTGGTTCAAGTTGTGATCAGGTATAAGGTAGTCACTTTATACATGAAAAGGAGAAAGGAGGTGAATATTCTTTCAATATTTCTTATTTTTTTCAAGATCCTCCATGTCAATATGATGCACTTCCATTCTTGATGATTTTCAATATGCTAATCTCAGTAGAGAATCAAATGAAATAAACTCTTTTGATCAATCTGTAGCCTTAAGAAACAATCAATCCTATGACGACGACTCTATTCATGTATGCAATCGCGAATGCCCAGGAACATCATCTGATTTTTTGGATCCTCCAAAACATGTTGATATGAAAAAAGTAGATCTGGAATATGATCCATCCAAAGAAAATTTTGGTATCAAAAATTCCTCTTCATCTCACAATCCCTTGTTCTCTACTCTTTTTTATGCATCTACCAACGATGGAGATACTCCATGCTCTTTAAGTTCTTCATCTGATGAGTTAACTTCTAAATTGACACAAGGTGGTGAGATTATCCATGATGAAAATGAACACAATCAAATCATTGAGTACTCTTTCCATCCCTCATAATCTCTTCTCTTCCATGGAGATAACTCTCCAAACCAGATTGCACACGACTTTTTCCCATTTCATACATCTTCATATTTGCGACTAGATGACTCTTTTAACTTGAATAATCTGGTTGTTGAAGTTGAAAAATCTAATCTAATCAATGACATAGATGGCTGCCACTTAGTTAATAGTGATGTCATCAAGATCAGTGAAAGCAACTATCCTTACACCATGCATGAACTGGTTGAATCTTCAAGGTGCAATTTTACAAATTTTGAAGGTTCTAGGAATTTCCAGGGAGTCAAGACACTTTATCTTGTGTTGATGGTTATGTTTGGATCTTGCAGCTCTAGTAAGACCCCCGAACTAAGTCAGTTCTAGATTTCTTCACAAAAAACTTCCACATAGTTTCAGTCGATGTAAATTCTTTCTTGAAATATATTTGGTATTGCGGATATGATCTCTCAAAATTTTAAGATCCAATTTCTGATCGGATTCAAGGTGATTTATTTCCATGCAAGTCTCATGTATCAAACATGGGTTTGGAATGTGTATCTCTCATATAATCATCGAATTATGAAGTTGATTATTATAAATATTATCTTTGGTTAAAGGAGTCATACATGTCCCACTCTTTTGAAAACAATAAACTCTTGATCCTTCTTGCGAATATTCTTATGCTAATCATTTTCTTCATCGCGCCTGAAATCCACTTGAGCATCAGTAAATGCATGGATTATTTGATGAATCAAATTCTTCTTTAGTTATTTTACCCTAACTTATTTCATGTGTTTGTTATACTAACATTCCTTTTTACTTTTTTCGAAAATTACAATTTTGGTGCAATGTGTAACCAGTCCCAAGGAAATGGTTTGTTACACTCATCACGTGAGGAATATGATTCTTCTATGCAGAGCATTTCTAGGACTGTTCAAATTGATTTATCATTGTTAATTATAAACTAGTAATTTGATGCTTTAATCAACCCATCCGATCATTATTCTGTCTCTGATGACTTTTATTTAGCTTATCATTTTCCAATCAGTATATCCAATGACAATTGTTTTACGTCCTTTGATTTTCATCATTCAACATCTCACTATTTGGATTTTTGACGAGTGACTGAAGCACGTCATCTTTTGTTTATGGTTATGTCAGATCCTCACTATCTCAACATGACTGTTGAATATGATAAGATATATTTTTCCCTCATAATATTCTCATTATAAAATCGTGCCTCTAATTGAAAATCTATCTTTTTAAAGATTTTGGGGTTTTCAAGAGTATCATCATGAATCTTATGATCCAGTCGTTGAATGGTTGGAGAAATCTTAGTTGACGAGCTCCATGGTAATAAACACGTTTTAGCCTTCTCTCGTGCTTGCTAAGAAGGATGACACATAAGAAGGTTAATTCACAAGAAGTATTCGAGGTTTGTCTTATTATGCTTTCCATCGAAGAGGTAAGAATGTGAATTGGATGAAAGTAGTGGTTGTGACACATCTTTCTACCCACAAGAAAGACCTTCAAATTTTTGTGCAGGTTACTCAAGATTTTATTTTTTCTATTGCACATTACTTTATATCTGTTTTAAGTGTTCGTATATTTTTGGATGCAAGTCGGGAACAACTACAGTGGCTTCACTGGAAATTTCATTATACGTCACCCCAACCTTCTAGTTGTTAGGTTAGGAGTAGGATTCACTTCATCTTAGTTTTCCTTCTCTTTCACCCATCTCATGTCTTTCTATTTAGTCTCTTTTGTATTTTCTTACTTGTCTATTGCATTATGCTTTGGTTTATATTATTTTTCTTGTCTTCTAGTTTTGTTTCCTTGTTGTGTGTTGTCTTTCCGTTCGTTTTGTTTCTTTTGTTTTTATTTCTTGTTGTTTGTCTCCTTTTGTTTTTATAATGGGAATAAGTGTTGTGCCTAGACATTTTTTCGCTTCTTAGTACGTGTGTGGCTGAAGTCTAAAGAGTATTGTGACACTTCAACATTTGGCTAACCTCTAGTATGTCTTCCTTGTGTCGGTTACATCTTTTGGTTGATGAAGTTTCGACGGAAAATATGATATATCCTTAAGGAGATTTTTGGTCCAACTATGAACCTATGTCTACTTAGCAAATATTATGCCTATAGTCGGTTTTCTGTTTTGGTTTTTTCATGCTTATCCAATTAGTGGAAGAGGATAAGGGGAAAAACTTAAATGAGCAAAGCTAAATTAGAGGTCTCTATATGCTTCTCTGAAGGAACAACCTCTTCTCTCTCAATAAGTCAGGATCCCTCTTCCTCTCAAAAATGAATAAGTGACAATGCACAATCCTCTTTAAAATAAATAAATAAAGGTGAAAGAAGAGAAAGTCTTCTTGCACAGAGAGGTGAAGCAAGAAACTTTGTCAAGGTATTGTCCAGGCTCGTTGGAAGCGGAGAAATTTTTGTGTTCCTATGTAACTCCATTGGGGTACTGTCTAGGCATGTTGGCAGTGGAGGAACACTATAGATGAAAAATTATACTTTGAAAATATTAAGCTCGTGAGCTACACTACCCTTTCCAACTCAAAACATTGTGATATCACTGAATCTTATGTTGTGTTCAACTGAAAAGGAATAAAGGGGACCATGTCTATTCATGGGGTAAATGGGTAGACCAAAGTAATCTACATGATGAATTAATACTCCCTGAAGAATGAAGACACTAGACAGAAGAATTTAACGAAGGAAGAGAAGCTAGCATTCTACAATTGTGTCACCAAGTGTTATAGTTGCTACAACACTATCCAAAATTTTGGCTTACACTTGATTTTGGAGCCTTCCTTGGTATTTCACATTGTTTTCACAAACTATGAAACTAATTTCATGTACTTTCTTGAAGTATTTTTCTCCCCTTTACAGGTTGGGTAAATTGTCGTCTTTTCACATGATTGGCCATCGCATAATGTGTAGAAGCCGGTTTTGATGGTTTCAAGGGTCTATCTTTGTGTATATGAGTTTTTCTAACTATGTAAACATCTGTCACACTCATTCACAAAGTTTTAAGCACTATCACATAAGTGTCGTCACAGTCATCCCAAAGTCTATCTTAAGTGTCGCAGTTGTCATAATTGGTCATAAAGTGGTCACACAAAGGAAAATGCATTTTTCATGTGTCATGGGTGATCTATGTTGTTTAATATTCAAGTATTCTAAGTGTGACATCACAATCGAAGTCTTATCATTGTTTTCATCAGTCTCGTCGGTCTCACACTTAGGTTAAGAAACTTGGCTTAACCTGGCCTCCCTAAAATGTGTACTGCATATTTTTAGTCCTCTAGGTGTGAACTTTCCCCTTGGAACTGTAAAATATGCAGTTCCTACCTCCCAAGACTGTTGCATTGCACAATCACTGGGCTCAAGCTCCGACCTTGGCGTCCCGAATTGCGCAATCCTATCTCTCAACCCCTCCCTAACTATGCATTGTGCTATCACAAGCCACAATCTCATTCCTTGATATTTTGAACTATGTAATTGCACAATATCCTAGCCTCCATTGTCTCGTGGAACTGCGTAGTTCATTCACTTGGTTTCCAACCCCTTAGGCCACCTCACTCGCTCCCAAAAATATGCAGTTTTCTCACTCAGTTTAGCCTGAACTACCCACTGCTCAATCTCAAGGATCAAACCTCAGCCTTGAGCTCTTTAAATTCACAATTTCGTAGTCACTTGGGCTCATTTGCTCCAGAACTATGTAATAGGCTGATCTAGTGCCTGTCCCTTCAGCCTGTCATCCTGAGCTCCCAAACTGTGTAGTTTTCTTCCTCAGGCTAGCTTAAACTATGCATTCCGTAGTCCCAAGGCTCAAGATTCACCCCTGACTTCCTGAGGTACAATTATGTAGTTATGGAGCCTATTTCTGAGCCTATCACCTAGTTCCATCTCATTCAGTGGATCGATGTCCACCATCTTAGACTAAGGGGTTTTCAGAGTTATGTTGTCCCATTGTGAGTAATTGTAGATACAAGTACTTACCATGCTATGGAGAGATGATGAATAAAGAGATGAAGGAAGGAAACATACTGAAAGACACTCTTGCAGTTGAACATGCAAGTTGATCAATCACAAAAAAGAAAAGAGGAATCAGTTTGCGATTGCAACTCAAGACTTAAGATCATTGAAGATTCTTTATCACCAAGTCATACGAAGGTGAAAAGATGAGAATTCTCAAGTAGGACACTCAACACACATCAACATCAATGGCTTGACACTACCACGTCATAAAGCAATCCATGTCAGTAGTGTCATGTCATGAGTTTTCATATGCCACATCATCATTGTGGATCATGTATATGGTATTCAAATGGTATTGTAAAGTGGAAGTGCAAAGGACACACATGGAATATAAAGAGTTATGTAAGTTGAAAATTCGTAGGAATTCAAACATTCATGAGGGTTGTCAAAGAGTCACAATGAATGGGGGGCATCACCCCTTCGTTATATATACTCCCTCATTGTAAGAGCAACAAACTTTTCACCTTGGCTCCTCTCGCACGGAATCAAAGAGATAAGCGAGCTCTTTTGAGGAGGAAAGAATGGCTCCAGTGCTCCACTATTGGAGCTATTGGTGTTCATTGTATACATGTGTCTTGGAACTTTTACGTAATATGAGAAGCCCTATGGGCCAACACATTCTTCATGCATGCATTATGGATATTTGTAAGACTATTTTATTAATGTTTGTAATTCATGTTTTCTTTTATGTGCTAAAGTAATTGAGCTATTTTGGTTATTTTGGTACTTATCATATTTAGAATGTGCTGTAATTTCTATTACCATTTTCATATCCTCATGGACTACTTCATTGGATATTAGACAAATCTTCCTCATTATATTGGTTTCAATGATCGTTACGTCTCATTGGAATATTATGCTTTATGTTGTACGGACCCTTCATGTTAAAGTGTGTCTCTACTAGGGTGGTACTACTAACTCTCTCTAAGAGGTTAACTTTTCCTCCCCTCTGCAGTGAAAATACTTTGACATACATACGATCGAACACTCACGAGGAACATAGCCCTTTCTTTTTGAATGCGCCACTCATTCCGCTTTCTTGCTGATAGTTAGAGCTAAGGAAAATATATAAGAATACATGGAAACTAGGCCGATATTCCAGATGGGGCTCCTACTTGAAATGGTGTGAGGTCTAATTGGGACTTCACATTAGGGAGACCTCTTGGTTGACAAATTTCTAGCACCTTCAACACTTGGTATCATCTTCCCTAAGAAGGAACAAAATCATTGCTAAGACTTGTTATGCAGTCTCGAAAAATAGAGTTATCGGGTAATTGTTTATAGATGGAGGAATCTCAGATTTTGATGGTAAATTCAATCTAAAAATTTCTCTTTATCGGCTTTAGAAAGGGATTTGTATATAAGGTCCAACTCATCATCCGAGAATTTTTTTAGTTTTTCAACTGTAGGAAAATTAAAAGCTTCTTGTATCAACTCTAGTGTAACTACAAGAATGTTTTCTCTAGAATAGGACATAATGGAATTCTTTGAGGAACAAGAGAAGAATTAATCCAACTTACAAACTCTAGGAAATAAGAAACAACTGACACAATGGCATAGTCAAGACTCGATTGGACAAAGCATAGGATATCATTAGATTCTTTGGAATGGTCAAGGGAGTCCTGATGGATTTCCATGAGATCAAACAAGAAACAAGGGTCATAAATCATGGGTTCTCGGTCCATTAATGGAGTAGGATCAAATGTCCATGGAATAGTTGCAGTGTTTTCAGTGGATTTCTAAGATTTATTCATGTTTATGATTTAACAAAAAGATAAAAGTGAAGAAATGAATGATGAAGAATTAATTAGAAAGTAGACTAGACGTGGATTTGAATGTTGATGTGGGCCTAGTATTACTTGAATCAAATGTTGCATACTATGAATTTACGAACCAAAGGATAACCATTTAACCTCTGTGTAATAGGTGGGAGGAATAAATAGTTTGATGATGTCATAAGGGTTATGTGGAATTCTTACGACAGGTGCCTCTGGAAGTTTATGGAAATGAAGAGTACTCATCATATTAAATGACAGTCGTAAATCCTCAAATTAGTGGTTTCTATCGTACCACTCTATGAAAGGTTCTCCTCATTTAAGTCCTAGTTCTGTTAACCCGTCGTAAGATAATTCATTTTTCTACATTATGCTAATAGGACATAATCCAATCTCAGCTTGCACACTTTGTACATTTTAATTTGTCACAATTTAAAAATAAATGGGATAGTCTGTCAGTCTTTTGATGCCACTTCTGATGGAAACAACGTCGCAAACTTGGTAGGTTCATCACAATATCATTTAAAAGAATTTATGAGCTTGTCCGTCTTGCAACGCTGCTTCTGATGGCAACAACATCTAACCATGATGAGTTCGTCAAAATATCTTTTTAAAAAAATGGTGAGCCAACCGTTCTTGCAACACCACTTCTGATGGCAGCAATGTCGCAACCATGATGGGTTCGTCGAAATATATTTAAAAAAAAATTGTTGGCCTTGTCACCCTTGAGACACCACTTACGATGGTACCAACATTGCAAACATGGTAGGTTTATTGCAATATATTTTAAAAAAAGTTTATTCCTTTTGATCTAGTGATGCCACTTTTGATGGTAGCAACGTCACAACCATGGGAAATTATGATAAATGTTTGTGACAAATAGGTGTCAATGCTTCGACAATGTTTCTCATTAGAAATATGACGAACAGAAGGGGTTAAAAGTAAAACAACACCAGAAATGATGTGTCATGAAATACCCTTTTATCATTATATCTACGAAACATCGTATCAAGAATGAAAAATAAGTATAAAAAAATGTGTCAATATTTATTAGTGTTTAATAGTGGAGGAGGTGTATATAGGAGATATTAGTCTTATAATTTTTTTTGATGATATGCTTTTTGGTGAAGAAATAAGTAGTTTTCTTAAAGGAGTGAAAATTCATAATAGAGAAGAAAATATGTAACTAATTACATGTTCCCAGAGTGAAAAAATTTTGTTGTGAATATGTCAAATGGTAGTACAATATTCATAATAGAGAAGAAAATATGTAACTAATTATATATGTAACCAATTACATGTTTCCGGAGTGAAGAAAATGTTGAAGTGAATATGTCAAATGGTAGTACAATAGAGGATTAATAGAAAAAGATTAAGGATGAAAAAGATGAATGAAACATGGAATTTTCATGATAGAGAAATGGCTACAACAAGAAGAGATGATGCCAAAGAGAATAGAAGATGAAGAAGAACAATGGGTGAATAGTGTTGGTACTCAATTTTGGTGAAAAATAGTCATATTTTTAAACTTCATTTTAGCCAAAATAAACTCATAACCTATAATACCCCTAGAAACTAATTTTAACTTACTTTTATTTAATGACTGGCTGGAAAAATTAAATGACATGTGATAGATATGCTAATGTAAATATTATTTTACAATAATGCAAATTAGATATTATTATTTTAATATGCTAATCCTCATAGGAAAATGTTAAATGCTAACATGAGAGATTAACATCTAATTATCAGGGGAAAACAGTTGAAGTTAGGTATGCCTAGAGAGATAAAGTAATGAAAAAAAACTCCTATCTATCAGAAGATTAGATATATTACAGACCACAATGAATTATTTTATGGCTGGAGAGAACTACCATAGTGTACAATCTATTAACAAGGACTATGGGAGATAAAGATAGTTCCTGAAAAAATACCAGTGGGAGAGAAAGACTAGTAGAACCCAGATGTTTAGTAGGACGCTGCTAAGGGTTTAGCAAGTGAAATTCAGAATAAAATTTTGTACAGTTAGAGGAACTCTGGGGAGGAACTGACCATAAAAATTGGTTCAAGGTTGGGTGGAACTGGAGGCCTTTAATCTATTCTTGAAAGGATTCGGATAAGTATAGGTTTTCCTTTTTTATAATGAGATAGTAAAAATAGAAATATGATTGCTTGAAGTACAAAAGAAAATGATATACGTATGAATGTTGAAATGAAATATTCATGTTGCATACTAAATGTGTTATGTAGATGGTAAGAAAGTTCCCATGTTTTCTTTTGAGGTTCATGGGAGGTAAGCTTGAAATATCAAACCCTAAGAGTAAGATCTGAGTACTGGAAAAAGTTAAAGGTAAAACTCATGAGGGTTGAATGCCATGAAAACTTAAGTGATTGGTTTTTGAAAATTGTGTTGGATATAAATTACTAAGCATATGGATACATACATCATAGTATTAATTAAATAAGGAAAGGTTGAGAGGAATATATATTTTATAATACTAAATGTGAGAATAAACACCTTGAATCTCGATTCTAAGTACTCATTCCTAACATAAAGTGTTAGGACAAAGAAACAACGATGGTTCCCCATTACAGGGAACCGCTAGGTCTCTAGACTATATTTTCTTATATTTATATACATTAGATACATCTATTTATATTTCATATACAAATAGTAAATATATAGTCTGACATATACAGAGAAATAACATAACTTATCTTCAACAAAAATTATAAATAATTGTTATCAAGATAGAGTGTCTATTTAGAACTAGTGAACTCATTTAAAAGTAAGAGAAGAAATAAATATAACCTCTAAAATAAAGAATATACATATATACTTCTGTTGAAAGAACTAAGAAAATAAAGAACAAAGTTTAAATAAGAATCCAATATTTGAGAATATACATATGTTTCACTATTCTAATAATTTATAGTAAGTAATTTTTTCCCCAAAATAAATAAAATGTCTCTTTTATACAAAATATTAGGGTCAAACTTTAAACTATACACATGAGAAGATAACTAAAGACTAGTTTAGCAAGTGAAAAACCATAAGCATAAGCCGCAGTATTGAATAGTAAATAGAAGTAAACCAAAGTAGCTTTTTTTTGTAATTACGGATAGGGCCAAGCTTATAGGATTACACAAGAAATATAGAACAATATCCATAATCTGAAAATGTGTGACCAACCTTTCGAGATTCTATAACTAAGCAAAAATAGGCATATATTATAAATCTTGGTGCATATGAACATTGAAATTATAAAGCAATCCAAGATAAAATTTATAAAGAAGCTTAAATAACAATCCTCTTTATGCATTTAGAAAAGTGACCCATGACCATAATAGTCTTGTTTTCTTTCGAAATAATACAGAGCACACATATAATTTATCTAGAGTAAGGCCCGATATTAAGAGAATATAAGAAGCGGGATTTTAGTAGCACATCCACACTGTTAGAAAACTTGAGTTGTGGTAATTCTCAGAACCTTGGTATGAAATGAGAAGGAAATAAACACCCATTACCTACATCGAGTTATAACCATGCACAAAAAAACCTAACTTCACCCTTAATTTTGTTTATAGTCTCAATAGATAGGATTTGTGGCAGACCATACCTAGAATAACATAAAAGAGAAGATTAATAAAGGTTCAATGTTACTGTAATCCCGTGAAAAAATAAAAACCTAACACATTATGGTTTCAAAAAAATAATAAAAGAAAAAAGTGTATACCTGTATAGGACAAGGAAGGGATAGTGCAGCTCCTAAGGCAAACTGGTGTAGAGGAGAAGAACATAGAAAGAAAATTATAGTTAGAAACTTGGACCAAAAGTTGCAGTAAATTTTTTGACAATGAGGAGAATACAATTGATAGAGTAAGGTTTCAAAATAGACCATTGTTATCCAGGAAATCCCTTCGAAAAGATTGTTAAGATTATTTTTAACTAGACAATCCCTTCTACTGATAGAACCTATCCCTCTAGGCCAATGAGTGGGTCTAGTAACAACCATGGAAAAACAAGAAAACTTACCTAACCTAGATCAGAATGACAAATGAGAAAGGGAGATGGCCTACCTCTCTCCTATGTGCTCGACCTTTGATGATGATCCTGAGTCGTTAGCTCCTAGGCTCGCTCCTCATTATTCCTTGTGTCTGAATACCTGCAAGAGAGATCAAAAGACAACAACAAGAGAGATCATAGAATATCCATTCCAATATAAGTTATACAATAGATCAAGGAGCATTGTACTAAGAAAACCATCATAGACAAGCTTATCGGAAGTAATACATGCTTTGTATTAATGATTAAATCAAAGAGGGAAGCATACAACCAATGCTTTGATGTTGAAGGCCCCCTTCAGGATGGTTCCAAGTCCAAGACAAAATTAACAAGCTCTCCTTTCCTCTCTCACCAAAATGGTATCATCTAAGCACAATTGAGCAAAAGAATGACAACCAGTAATGACCAACCCATTGAAGAAAGTGAAGAACAGATTTATAGTGATGGAGACGAGGTTAGAGATCCACTAAAGGGGGAAAAGGTCCTTATCCAAAAGGTAAGATCCCTAAAGGTAGGATCAAGGGATATAAATGGGAGTGCTCAACCTTATCTTCATCCAAAAACTACCATCTCACCATTCTTAAGGCTTCTAGTACGAGAAGCCTCTACTCCATTTTTGGAGAAACTACTTGAAGAGGACCAACGCAAATTTTCCTATCAAAAGTAGCACTACTAGCTCTAGTCACTAGTTAGACAAAAGGTTACGAGCACATATTTTCCTACTAAAAGTAGTTTTGGTATTGCAAATTAGGGTTTTTCATAAGTTTTTCTAGAATATCTTCAAGACATTAGTTCTCCATCTCTTCAGGTATGTGTTGAGCATATAATTCATAGTGAATGTGTTTACATGACTTTTGTCACTTTATGACATTTGTGAAGAAAATGGTAGAAAGGACAACACTTTGGGTACAGAGTTGGGAATGTGAAAAAATATTGTGTAACAACCATGTACCTAGAACAAAAACCATGACATAAGGACTATCTGCATCGTTAGAAAAAGAGTCAAAATGCAAATTTTGTTATATTGTACCCCAAGGGAAAACCCTTGTGCACACGAAAACTGTAACCCTGCCAATCAACCATTGGCCTAAGGTTAGAGAAAAATATTGGAATAATTATGTGTAAGCCTAAAGGAATAAAAAAAATTAGCACTGGAATGAATAAGTGAAACTCAACCAATGTAAACACCCTCAAAATTAAATATTACACACTCAATGCATAGAGAAAGAGACTCTCAACCTTATTTGAAAGAAGGTGTATAGCTCCATACTAGATGAGTGTTTGAGAAAAATGATACACTGTCAGCGAGATTGGGTAAATAGTTACCGTAACTTCCCTCTAGTAAATATACTCCATCCATTTACATAATGAGATCACAAATCTCGACATTGACAGCTAGAGAGAGACTGCCATAGTATGAACAAATATATCACCACTTTGTGCCTCTATCAAACGTGAGATTGATAGATGGAAACACACTGTTGTGATGTGTCTCCCATATCAAGAAAAATATTTAATAAAAACTTGATATGAACTATGGAAAATCAACAAGTAGATCATGGGTGCTCAAAACATTATGCCGTGGGGCTTATGTATTTATATACAATGAATAGTGACCCTCAAGGGGCATAAGTTTGACACGTTATATGTGTGAGTTCAATGTATGTAATACCAACCCTAACGTAAAAGAAATTACACATGCACATAGATTATTATTAATATATATATATATATATATATATATATATATATATATATATATATATAATATATATAATATATATATAATATATTATATATATATATATATATATATATATATATATAATATATATATATATATATATGATAGGTATTACATATATAGGGACAATTTGAAGGCCAACTACTTACTAAAGGAGAACAAAAATATAAGGCTAAGTATTGTTCGAATATGAGTTATCAACGATAATGCATATTTAGTGAATTATTAGAAAATAAATTGTATGGTTAATAAAAAATAATATTAGCAACATGTATGAAATTTGGGGAATACACAATATCAATGCGTAAGCCTTATCCAAGTACCATACAATGGGAATATGGGGTAACATTATACACCAATTAGGTACAAGAGCCAAGCCATAAAAAAAATACTGTACTATTTTTCTTAAAATTAATAGTTTATATTACTAATGCAAAAGGAGAAGATGTTACATGTGGTATCAGAGTGAGGTTACAATATTGTGACCTTTGAGTTGACTTTACTTTTGTTAACTACTAATGTTTGTACCATACAATGAGAGAGAGCAGTACCAGAATTGTACAGGAAAATCACATTAACAGAACCAAAAGATACACATATTCCAGAGGAAGACCTTTATGTGCACTTGGGACAACAAGCATAAATATCTACATAGAATTGTTGGATATGAATATGAGAAATATACAAACAAAATTTATAAATGTACATAAGGGACATGAACAATTACTAAAGGCTAGTAATGAATAAGAACAATTGATTAAAAAATTAACTGATAAATAAAACCCTAAGACACTGGAAAAAATAAGAGACAAGGAAAATCAAGGTGAAACATCTAAATTTAAAACCACTAAATAAATAGAAGAAAGTAAAGAGGAGAAGTTTGTTTAATCATAGGAGAATAATTCCTCCAAAATGTAGGCAAAAATGAGAAAAATACTTACAGTGGAACTTCATGGAGAGTTTCGAAAAATTAGACACCAAAATTTTGATGGACAGATAGAAGAAGAAGTTGAATCTTTGTTGATTAATATCAATCAATACTTTTACATATATGATTATTCAGTAGAGTTAAAGGCCAAACTAGCCACTTATTAGTTACAAAGAAAATCTATTTATGGTGGGAGGAAATGAGGAACATTCATGGTTTGGAAAATACGGAGGTTGGATGGGAGGCATTTTGGAATTTGTTTAAGAGGATTCTACTATAAATGGTGTGGCCGGGAATATACCATGCTTCAATGCAGCATTGGAAGGATTCCTAGTGGAGCATTAGTCCACAATAATGGAAATTGAAGGTACCATTTTAAACCAATCCATTTTTTTATTAATAGATCATCGCACTAGCCTCAGTTATGTTAGCCCTCAATTAGATTAAAAGTGAAGTTTAAATATTAAAAAATATAGAAGCTCATGGTTGGTTTAGCTAGCCATAGGAATAAAAAGGAAGGTGACAAACTGGGTGCATAAGCTCCCAGTTTCTTTTTATGGAATTCAGACTACCTTAAATTCTAATATATTACCACTAGGTTTTTATGGCATGTTGATTGGGATGGACTGGTTAGAAGGACATCAACCAATTGTCAATTGTTTACATAAAATTGTTACCTCTATAATAGAAAATTGAGAAGCACAAGTTGTAAAGGGCATACGCAAGCCTATCTTTGTACGATATCAACATTGCAACTAAAAATAGCTACAAGAAAAGGGTTCCAAATGTTCACCATCCAAGTTGAAGATGATCCAATAAATAAAGAAGGTGGGCCCGTTGTTGAATTAGAATTCATTCAGGCCTACCTAGATGTGTTTCAAGATGACATTCTAGGTCTGCCCCTAAAAATGGATATAGACTTCTCAATAGACTTAGTACTGGAAGAAACCACAATATTGAAGGCTCCTTATTGGATGAGTGTGCCATAGCTAATGGAGTTAAAATATAGGTGTAAGAGTTGCTTAATAAAGGATATATTCGGCTTTATCCGTCACCATGGGATGTACCAATACATTTTGTTAAAAAAAGGAAGGAGTGTTTCAATGGTGTATTGATTACCAATAATTAAATAAGTTGACCATCAAAAATAAGGATCCCTTTCCAAGGATTGATGACTAGTTCGATCAAGTCAAAGGAGAAAAAATGTTTTAAAAAATAGACCTCAGATCTAGTTACCAACAACTAAGGATTAAGAAAGAAGATATACTAAAGACAACTTTCCAGAGAAATTACGGGAATTACGAATTTACAGTACTACCCTTTGGAGTTACCAACACACCTGCTACTTTCAGGTGTTTGATGAACATTGTGTTCAATAAGTTTTTGGATAAGTTTTTACTAATTTTTATAGATGATACATACTCCAAGGCATTGGAATAGCACAAGAAGCACCTAAAAATAGTGTTACAGCCCCTATGTGACCACTAGTTATATGTACAATTTAGCAAGTGTGAATCTTATTAGGATAAGATACAATATCTTGGTCATGTAATATTTAAAGAGGGAATAATTGTAGACTCTGAGATGGTGAGAGATATACTTGATTGGATAGTTCCAAAGGATGTGGCATACATAAGGGTTTTTATGGGAATTACTGGGCATTACCAAAGATTTATAGAGGGATTTCAATAATAGCACATCCCATAACTTCCTTGTAGAAGAAGGGAGTGAAATTAGAATGGATGCAAAGATGCCATGAAGGTTTTGAAAAAATGAAATATATATTAATAATGGCACCCATTTTAAATATATCAGATATGGATAAAGATTTTTTTGTGTGCATTGATTCTTGTTTGGAGGGCCTTGAAGGAGTATTAATGCAAGAAGGACATCTAGTAGCTTATGAATACCAGAAATTAAAGGAACATGAGAAAAATTATGTAGTCTACAATTTGGAATCGCGAGCAGTTATTCATGCCCTCCAAATGTGGAGATGTTACTTAATGGGTAAGAAATTTATGTTAGTAATAGACCATATAAGTCTGAAATATTTCTTTAGTCAGTGTGACATGAATGTTAAGCGAGCTAGGTGGATGTCATTTCTAAGAAAATACGATTTTGACATAAAACATATAAAAGATAAGGAAAAAAAGTGGTTGATGCATTGAGTCAGAGTTTGAAACAATTGTGTGAGATAACAATAAATAAAATTAAAAAAATAAATGAACAAGTAAAAAGGGTAGTAGTGAATGATCAAAATTATAATTTAATCTGTGATAATTTGAGAAGTGAAACTACTCAAAATAAATATTTAGAATACAATATTAATGAAGATGGATTGCTGGTATATAAAAATAGATTTTATATTCATAATTAAGTTGGAATTAAAACAAAATCATGGCTATATACCACAGGAATTCATTTGTAGCACATCCAGGATATCATAGAATGATTTCTACAATTAAAAAGGAATTGTTCTGGACAAGAATGAAGAGAGATGGGGCTGAATACTTTGCAAGGTGCCAAGAATGTTAGTTGGTGAATGTAGAGCATCAGTGTAGAAAATCCACGAAATTTTGATATACTAATATGATAAATTTGAAATAAAATTTCTTCTCACATAAACACAAAATTTCTCTACTAGATGCAGTGGAATAGGAATAGAAATAAAAGCATATATTCAAAAAATTCATAAAGACAGAAATATCTTGGCAAACCAACAAGGAAAACCCTCTTCTTGTTTTAGAATTTTACTGATAGAAAAAACTGAACAATTGATATCTTACAAAATACAATTGTTTCAATCTAGACACACTTGTCTTTCCTCCTTGATATAAGCCTAAAACCTTTGCAAGACTAGGGATCTTCGCTGTCGTCTACCAAATTTTGCACAAGATTCTCTTGCACACTCTTTATCTCAAAACCTCACACACAAAAAATCACGCTTCCTATTTCTTGGTCTCACCAACTCGTGCCCACCAAAACAATGATTAAACTTATGCCTACATTCCTCCTTTTAAAGGAAATTCGAATGGTTAAAATTAATGAGTTTTCTAATTAAGGAATGATTTTGTGATTGATTTAGTTAGCATGAGTTAACTACTCATGCAACTCATCCTATCTCAAATCAAGGGCTTGAGCATGAAAAACACATTCTTTTCCTCAATTAACTTGTACTAGAATACTAATAACTCAACCACTTTAATGCACTAGTTAAATGATTCATAGCTCCTCCTCACTTTTAGGAACTGATCCTAAATTATAGGAACTCATCCTAATTTTTAGGGACTCATCCTAAATCTTAGGAATTCATCCTAACTTATAGGAATTAACTCCTAACTTATAGGAAATGGTTCCTAACTTATAGGAACTCAAGCATTCTAAAGAAAAACTCATTGTGGTCCATTTGATTAAGGCACAAATCAAGTAACCATTTCTCACTATTATTTTCAACACTCTCTCTTAGGGAGGAAGGTGTTCCTAGTGTTGGGTGTGGTTTATATTATTTCCACAACTAGCCCCACGTGTGAAGCCAAGGGGTTAGAGGGGGAGAAGCTAGCCCCACTTGGTTGTGTTGGGTGCAATGGGGGAGCGCTAGGCCCCCTTGTCAGGGGGTTGGCAGGTGCGTAGTAGCCCCCCTGCATGAGGTTTGAGGCAGCGCCTCAGGAAAATTATTTTGGACCCTATATTAGGTAGGAAGACCTACTTATGGTTTTTTGCATGGGTTTCACAGATGGTTTTGGGCATGATGGTTTTCTGCCCATGGTATTTTGTAGATTCGGTCAAGGGAAATATGGTTATGTTCTAATCCATGGTTAATGGATTGGGGTTTATGAATTCTTCGACATGTAATTATATTAACATTGAAAGGAACATAATGAAAAATCAATCTGGTAGTACCAGTTTTGGGATCCAGGGGAAAATATCTGTGTATATTTGTTTTATGTTTTATGCTCTCACCATTGTTTATTTTCTGTTTTTATAATTTGTATGCAGGTAATTTCTATATAGGGTTAAAACCTACATTTGGTATCAGAGTTGTTTCAGCTTCAAGGGGACACCTTTGTTGATGAGCAGTTTTGCTCAGGCCTGTGGTAGACCTCATTTAGTGGGAGACTCGTGGGACCGATTCTTGCAGTGAAAGAAGACGACGAGCAGTGGAAATATAGAGATCAATAAATTTAATGGTCATAGTTTTGAGTTGTGGAAACTCAAGATGGAGGATTTGTTGATGGATAAATATTAGTGGATCATGGTAGATCTAGGTACTAAACCAATGGAAATGTCTGATGTCTATTGGAAGAAGTTGGATCAGAAAGACAAGAGAACAATAAGGTTATGTATCTTAGATTCAGTGTTATTGAATGTATCAGGGGAAGCTTTAGCGAAGGCTTTGTGGGACAAGTTAGGGACTTTGTACCAATCTAAGTCTTTAGTGAATAAATTATTCCTATGAAAAAAGTTGTATAACCTGAGGATGAAGGATGGAGACTCGGTGATAGAGAATATGAGCACCTTTAATATTTTGGTAAGCCAGTTGTTATCTATTGATATTACAATTCCAGATGAAGATAAGTGCATTAGTTTGTTTTATTCTCTACCAGATTCGTGGGATAGTTTGGTTGTTGCAATAGGTAGTGATATAACTACCTTGCATTTTGATGAAATAGTTTCATCCTTGTTTTCGAAGGAGATGAGACAGAAAAATATGGAGGGCCAGAATGGTGATGGCTTGTCTATATGAGGACGGTCCTAGAACATAAAAAAAAATAATTCCTTGAGTGGGAGATCCAAATCTCCAAGTAAACTTGTAAAGGTGTGCTGGAAATGCAGAAAAGAAGGTCACTTCAAAAAGTACTATAGATCTAAAGATCTTAAGGAAGGAAAGGGATGTGACGATTCTCCTTTTGCAGAGGCAAAAAAAACTCATATGAAGGTGGATTTTTGTACTTGGCTTCTTCTTCAAGTACACATGTAGATCATGAGGCATGGTTGATTGACTTAGGTGCATACTTTCACTTCAATCCCCATGGGGAGTGGTTCTGCTAGTATGAGAAATATAATGGTGGTGATGTATTCTTAGGGGATGATAGGAAGGCTAGAATCATCAGTCGTAGAAAATTCAAGTTGAAGTTGCAAAGGTGGAACGATTATAACACTTTCGGGTGTTTTGCATATTCCTACATTGGCCAGAAATTTGATTTCTATAAGCAAGATGGATGATGTAGGTGTAAAACAATGTTCGAGAAAGATACATGTAAGACGGTTCAGGGAGCACTGGTATTGATGTGGGGGGTTTGGATTGGAACTTTGTACAAGCTTGTGGGTAACACTGTTATTGATGTATGCAACAGTTCTGTGGTTCTTGAAAGTGGAGCATAAAATCTAGTGGTCTTTGGAGAAAAGACCATGCTATGGAATCAAAGGCTTGGAAACATTAGAGAGAAGGGCATTTGAATACTTTATGGTAATGGTATGGTAACAGGTATGTATAATTTTTCTCTGGATTTCAACTTCTTTGAACATTGTGTATATGGGAAGCATAAACTGGTGAGTTTCCCCTCTAGTGCCAAGAGGGTGAAAGGGATATTAGAGCTTGTGCACAGTGATTTATTTGGACTTGTGTCATTTCCCTCACTAGGTAGGTCTATGTACTATGTATCATTTATAGATGACTTCTCAATGGATATATTTCCTTAAGAGGAAATCTAGAGTTTTTGATAGGTTTAAAGAATTTAAGGCTCTAGTGGAAAACTAGATAGAGGAGAAGATATATGTGTTGAGGATAAATAATGGTGGAGAGTTCTGTAAGAGGTAATTTGAAGAGTTTTGTAAGAATTGTGTTATAGCACGATAGAAGACTACTCCATACAAACCTCAGCAAAGCAGAGTTATAGAAAGAATGAACGGGACATTGATGGAAAAGGAAAGAAGCATTCTCAGTGGTGTCAGGTTGGGACATTAATTTTGGGTAGAGGCGGTGGAGACTACATGTTACCTGGTTAATAGATCACCTTCATTAGTGTTGGAGGATAAGTCTCCACATAAGGTATGGATTGGTAAAAAACCCTCTCTTTCACAGCTGAGGGTATTTGGCTGTGATGCATATGCACATGTTCCAAAGGAGAAAATACCCAAGTTGGATAGTAAATCTGAAAGGTGCATTTCTATTGGGTATAAGGATGGTTTAAAAGGTTATAAGCTTTGGAACCCAGAAATAAAGAAGGTTTTGTACAGTCGTGATGTGGTTTTTAGAGAGGTGAAATATGTTATTAAACATAAAGTCCTACCAAAGGAACCTAAGAAGATAGAGTTTGAGCTAAAGGAGGAAGAATCAGACTCTACAACGGAAGAGGAATCAGAATATGAAGAGCCACAAACTCCAATTGTGAGAAGATTATTTCGAGAAAAAAGTAATATAGAAAGGTATATTCCATCTACTTTCTTTTCAAATTTTGATTTATCTATTACTAATGATGATCCTAAAATTGTCAGGGAGGTAGTAGATTCAGAGGATGGAAAACTCTGGAAAGAGGCCATGGTTGATGAAATGGCATATTTGGAAAAAAATGAGGCCTAGGATCTGGTGGAGTTTTCCGATGGAAGGAAACCCATTGGAATAAAAAGGGTGTTTAAGAAGACGATGAATGCAGAAGGCAAGGTGGAGAAATACAAAGCTCGATTGGTAAAAAAATGTTATTCCTGAGTTCTGTGAATGGATTTTGGTGATATTTTTTCTCTTGTTGCCAAGGTAGCTTGTATTCGATTACTTTTATCTGTTGCTACTTCTTTTGATTTTGAGGTAGAACAGATGCATGTGAAGACATCATTTCTTCACAGGGATCTAGAAGAAGAGATCTACAGGAAACAACCTGAAGGATTTGTGGTGAAGGGTGAGAAATAACTGGTATGCAGGTTAAAAATGTCTCTGTATGGGTTAAAACAGTCACCAAGGATGTGGTATCAGGAATTTGATACATTGATACGGGGACTTGGCTTCACTAGAAGCAAAGTAGGTCATTATTTGTATTTTAAATTAATTGGTGACAATGTTATTTATTTTGTCTTGTATGTGGATGATATGTTGCTAATTGGAAATAATAAAGAAATTATCCAGGATTTGAATACCCAATTGTTAAATTTGACATGAAATATATTGGTGCTACAAACTATATTTTGGGCATGGAAATTAAATGAGATCGAGAAAGAGGAATCTCTATTTAAACCAGAGGAAGTATATTGAGACAATATTGTAGAGATTTAATATGAAAGATAGTAAACCAGTGAAGGTTCCTATTCCTGTAGGTGTAAAGTTATATCTTGAACAGTGTCCCGAGACACAAGAAGAGGAAGAGGACATGTCCCATGTTCCATATGCAAGTGTAGTCAGTAGCCTGATGTATGAAATGGTATATACTAGACCATACATTTCACATGTAGTGGGAGTATTGAGTAGGTTTATGTCACAACTAGGGAAGGAGCATTGGACAACAGCAAAACAAGTTTTTAGGTATTTACGTGGCACTAGTGATTATGGTCTGTTCTACCAAGGAAGACTATGACTAGACAGAGTTTTGCACACCTGTGGCTTTGTTGATGCAGATTGGGCTAGAGATGTGTATAAGAGAAGATCTACAAGTGGGTATGTGTTTAACCTACTTGGAGGTGCAGTCAGTCGGATGATCAAGAGACAGTCTATAGTGGAACTTTCAACTACAGAGGAAAAATACATGGCAGCCACTCATGCAAGCAAGGCCCCTGGTTATCATTCAAAAACAAACTGCATTGATTTTCAGTATGACTTTCTAAGGGATATGGTTGAGGACAAAAAGGTCTTGTTGGTAAAGGTGGACACTTTGAAGAATACTTCAAATGCATTGATGAAGTCAGTGAGCACAATGAAGTTTTCTTGGTCAAGATGAACAATGGGTATTATAGGGATGGACCAATAAATAAACTCTCCTATGGCCCCCTGTGGAAGGAAAAGAAAAAGTGGGATAATGTTGGCTGTGTGTTATATTCTTTCCACGACTAGCCCCACACAAGAAGTAGAGGGGTTAGAGGGGGGGAGGCCAGCCCCCCCTTCGTTACATCGGGCGCATTAGGGGAGTCATAGGGGGGTGACATCCCCCCCTATCAGGGGGTTTGCAAGGGGGCAATATCCCCCCTACACAGGGTCAAGGGCAGCACCCTGGGAAAAACAATTTGGACGCTATATTAGGTGGGCAGACCTACCTATGGTTTTGTGCATGGGTTTCACACATGGTTTTGGGCATGATTGTTTTCTGCACATGGTATTTTGTAGATCTAGTCAAGGGAACTACGATTATTTTCTAATCCATAGTTAATGGATTAGGGTTTATGAATGCTTCAACATGTATATATATGTACTATAACATTGAAAGGAACATAATGAAAAATCAATCTAGTAGTCCCATTTTTGGGATCGAGAGGAAAATATCTATGTATATATTTTTTTATGTTTTATGCTCTTGCCATTGTTTATTTTTTATTTTTATAATTCATATTCAGGTAATTTATGTATAGGGTTAAAACCTACATTTTGTATCAAAGTTGTCTCAACTTCAAGGGGATGCCTTTTCCTGGAAAAACCATGTCACCTAGATCTGTCTCCAACATTACCATGTTCTCTATTGTTGTAGTTGCTTCCTCTAAACTAGAAGAATTCCCTCCTTTATTTTGTGGAACTTTCTTTAAAGACATGTTCTTTTCCATCATGCTTTGTTATCCACCTCTTTAGTCATAAGTTCCATGTACCCTATTTACCTTTTTGTGTGCTTCTTGATGTTGGGAGACTCAACTCTCTTCTAATATCCTTTAACCAAATGCTATGCCCACTTGGCTCGAACTCTCCCTAGATAGGAAGCCTCTAACTAAGTGATTGCCTCCACTCTCCCTGGGCTATGGCCCTCATCATCATCATCTCATTGGTCTTTCCAACTACCAACTATCCTAGCTTGAAATTATGATACTAGCTAAGTCTCCATTTTGAGAGCTCTATCCTTCTCTCTCTCAACCACCACTCCTCTACTCTAAGCACTTCCTTCCTTTCTTCTCAAGGTTTTTTCCTTCTGAATGTGTGCATATCCATCTCCACAATCTACCATTATCAATAATCACAACTCCTTTTGTGTCACTGAACTTTGGCTCACTGGTCTGCCCACTAGCTACTCCTTTTTCCATCAAGGATGCCAGCTCATAGGGCCTTTAACTTACTTATTACTTGCCTCACTACTTGTGGTAAAGTAAAATTATGATTATGAACACAAACAAATTCCTCTAGCCTGATAATGGGTCTAGCCAAAATTGATACATTCTATGGAATATTTCCTTAGGTTAGAACCAATTAAGAGGGCCTACCTCTTAGTATTCTTATCACGTTTGATGATGTCCTTGCTTGCTCACTCCAACTATCTCTCACTTCCTTCTTCAAACGCCTAAAACAAGTAAACAACAACAAACAACAACTGTGATAATAGACAAATTGTAATTCAACCTACTTAACAAGTCAAGAAACATGAAGCCATGAATACGTAAGATGAAAAATCATGTAGGAAATCAATTGATAGTTGCATATATATTGAATCAAGAAGAGATTACAACCATTATCTTGATGTTGTTGTTCTCCTCTTACAAGACTAGGTTCCCACACACTTCTGCTAGCATTCCATGATGGCCTCAACAACAATAGTTTTAAGGCTCTTCCCTTTAGGCTTCACTCCAAACCAAATTCACACTTCTCTCTCACATAATTAGATAGCTACAACTATGAATAGCTTGTTGTTTACTCCAAACATAATTAGCACTAGCACACCCACATTAACACTTCAACACTAGCTTGTGCTTGGGAAAAAGGGAGGTTTATATAGGATGAATGGACGGGAGATGGATCCTCTTCTCATGGGAGAAGGTCTTATCCCGTGAGGTAGTTCCATCATTATAGGTTAAAGGATCCCAAACTAACATCCTCAACCCCATCCGACCAAACTATTTACCAGACTTCCATTACGAAGCTTCTAGAGCCGGAAGCTTCAACTCTTTATTTAAAAAAAATTCCATAAGAGGACCGCACGACTGGAAAAAAGCTCAGTCACTCCAATAAACGCTAGGGATAGTGCTAATCCCTACATATCAGCACAAGGAAGACAAGGGCCATTAGCGTTGGTCTTGTAAATTGGGAAAAATAGAAGTTTTAGGGGAAATGATGCAAAAGGGAATTGATCTGCTCATGAAGAGGTACACAATGGGAGTTTCTTCATTAAGGGAAAACATGTAGGGTTCACTATATAGGTCCTCCAGGATCAAGGAATGGGGAGTATAGGGACAATGAAAAAATGTTGTGTAACACTACAGCTCCACAAAAGATAATTCTTAGGGAAATGGAGGCTACCCATTCTCACTATATAATTCCATCTCTAGATAGTGGACTAGGGCTGAACACTAAGCCCTCAACTGCTGCTTCCTTTGTCCTTTTAAGGATCAACCTTGAACTTCAATTTTTTTCCCTCTCCAATGAGATTTGATTTCCTCCTCAAATGTTGGACTTAGGGTACAAATACACCTTCTAGATTCCCTACAAACATAACTAAAGATATCCACCAACACTGTCCTAAATTTAGACTCAAACACTTAGAAAAAACATCAACCTTTGAATAATACCAACATACCTTTGGTCTAGACAATTACTTTTGTCTGTAAATTAGCTCAGCATGTGCATCTAAGTTTGAAGCTTCAACTCTCTAATTAGGGAAACTAACTATCCATGTCATATCCCATAAACCTAGTACAAAACTTCCTCATAAATTAGTGATTATCCTCCTTCTACAAGCCTTCTATATTAGAATTTATGACTATTTTGTCACCTTTTCAAGCCCATTGGAACCTCCAAACCAGAGGCTTCAAGGCTCGACTTTCTTTGCAGAACACACAAAAAAATATCAACCTATGTAATTGAGAAATCCTCCACAAAACAATGCATAGGTCTACCCTATACACTACTTGCAATCTTCCCTTAACTCAAACCTATTCAAAAGACACTTCTTGCTCCTTTGCTTGCCCTGAACTAGCTTTTCAAATGCTTGTTGCTAGCTCAAACCATATGCCTCTTCACTATGACGATTTTTCTCTTGTATGTGTTATCTTTATTATGATCCATGCTCTGATACCATGTAGAAAATCCACAAAATTCTTATTTTCTAATATGAACAATCTAAAATAAAATGTATTCTCACATAAACACAAAATTTCTCTATTAGATGCAATGGAATAGGAATAGAGATAAAAGAACTATCACATAATTCAAAAATACATAATTTTCTAGGGAACCCAACTGGGAAAACCCTCTGCTTTCCTGATAATTTTATTGATGGAAAAAACTAAGAAATTGATCTCTTACAAAATGCAATTGTTTAAATCTAAAAGATACTTGTCTTTATTGCTTGATCTAAGCTTGAAACCTTTGCAACATTGTTGATCTCTGCTTCCCTCTACCAACCTATGCATGAGATTCTCGTGCATACTCTTTCTCTCACAATATCACATACATAAACTCATGCTTCCTATTGCTTGGTCTCAACAACTTGTGCTCGCCAAAACAATGATTAAATTTGTTCCTTCATTCCTCCTTTTAAAGACAATTCGAACGGTTAAGATTAGTGGGTTTTCTAGTTAAGGAATTATTTTTTGATTGATTGAGTTATCATGATTTAATTACTCATGCAACTCGTCCTATCTCAAATCAAGGACTTGAGACTCAAATAGACATTTGTTTCCTCAATTAACTCACACTAGAATACTAATAACTGGACCTTCCACTTTAATACATCATTTAATTGCGTCATAACTCCTAAATTTTAGGAACTGATCCTAAATTATAGGAACTCATCTTAATTTGTAGGGACTCATCCTAAATCTGGGGAAGTCATCCTAACTTATAGGAATTAGCTCCTAAATTATAGGAATTGGTTCCTAACTTATAAGAACTTGAGCATGCTAAAGAAAAAATCATTGTGGTCCCTTCGATTAAGGAACAAATTAAGGAACCCTTTCTCACTATTATTTTCAACAATCAACATCTAGCAAGATCATTCAACCTCTACTTGTGTGGGAATGGAAGTGGGAGGTTATATCATTAGAAATTATCACCAGATTACCCAAAACTAGGAGGCAACATGACTCCATTATGGTAGTGGTGGAAAAGTTAACTAAATCTACCCATTTTATTCCTATACAGTCTCCTTACAAGGCTTCACAAGTAGCAGAAGTTTTTATGAGAGAAATATTATGGCTTCATGGCATACGTAAGACAGTAATATCTGATAGAGAGACAAAATTCACTTTGAACTTCTGGAAATCCTTATTTACTGGAATGGGCACACAATTAAACTCCTGCATTGCATACCATCTCTAGACTGATCGGAAAATCAAAAGAGTCAATCAGGTTCTAGAAGATATGTTATGTATGCATGTTATGAACCATTCCACTAAGTGGAGTTCGCTTACAACAATGGATATCAAGCTTCAATCAAGATGAGTCCCTTTGAAGCCTTGTATGGAAATAAATTTCACATTCCTTTGAATTGGTGTCGAACAAAGGAAAAGATTATTCTAGGGCCTGATTAGTGGCAGGAAATGAGAGAAATGATAAAAAATATTATGAAGACTTGAAGACAACCCAGGATAGATATAAATGTTACACTAATCTAAAATGGACACATAAGAAATTTCAAGTAGGGGAACATGTTTATGTTAAAGTAAAATCGAAGAAGATTTCCTTGAAATTGGGAAGCTACTACAAGTTGGTCCCACCGTTTTGTGGGCCATTTGAAATATTGGTGAAGGTTCGGTTGGAGGCTTATCAGTTGTCATTACCATCTCATATGAAAGTTCATAATGTTTTTCATGTGTCTCTTTTAAATAAATATATGCATAACCCAACTCATATAATTGATTGGCATGTTGTACATGTCAAACCAGAAGGAGAATTTCAGGTCAAACCACTACAAATGTTGGACCAAAGGAATATTATATTTCAGAATTGGGTCATCACCCAAGTTAAAGTGAAATGGAATCACTTTTAGCGTGAGGAGGCCACCTTGAAGATGGACTATGAAATGAGGGAAAATATTCCAACGTTTCTCAAATGAGTATGGGTACTTGGAAAAACATCGAGGACAATGCCCCTTTTAAGGGGAGGGGAGATGTAATACCCCTGTGAAATTACTTTTGACTTACTTCTAATTAATTAATGGTAAGAAAAATTAAATGAAATGTGATAGATATGCTAATGTAAATATTAGTTTACATTAATTCAATTCTAAATTATTTTTTATATATGCTAATCCTCTCAAGAAAATATTAAAGGCAAGCACGAGATATTAACCTCTAACTATTAAGGGAAAACAATTGAAGTTAGTTATGCCTAAAGAGCCAGAAACTAATGAAAAAAAAAATCCTCCTCTCTATTATAATATTAGACAAATTTCATACCAAAATGAAATATTGTATGGGCTGGAGAGAAATGCCATATTGTGGACTCTATTAACAAGTACTTTGGGAGCTAAAGACAGTTCCTAAAAAATACCAGTGGGAGAGAAAGACTAGTAGAACCCATAGGTTTTGTAGGACGTTGTTAAGGGTTTAGGAAGTGAAATTCACATTAAGATTTTGTAGGTTTTCACCAACAGTTAGAGGAAATCTTAGGGGGGATTAACTAGAAAAGTTGGTTCAAGGTTGGGTGGAATTGGAGGCCTTTAGCCTATTCCTAAAAGGACTAGATAAGTATAAGTTTTCCTCTTTTATTATGAGATAGTAAGAATATAGATATGATTGATTGAGGTAACGATATATATATATATATATATATTATATATTATTTATATTATAATATTTATTATTATATTATATACTTTATGTATGTATGTATGAATGTTGAAATGGAAGATTCATGTTGTGTATTAACTATGTTATGTATATGGCATGAAAGTGTCTAAGTCTGGTTTTGAGGTTCATGGGGGGTAAGGTTGAAATAAAAAATCATAAGATTAAGTTCTGAGTATTGGGAAAATTTAAAGGTAAAACTCATAGGGGCTAAATGCCATGAAAACTTAAGTGATTGGTTTTTGAAAAATTTTGTTGGATATAAATTACTATAGGTATATTTACTTATAAGGTGGATACATACATCATAATAATAATAATTAAATAAGGAAATATTGAGAAGAATGTATAGGTTAGAGTACCAATTGTGACAACACACACTCTCATTCTTAAGTCTAAGTAATCAGTCCTGACATAGATTGTTAGGAATCAGAGAAGCAACAATGGTTCCCCATTACAAGGATCCATAAAGTATTTGGATTAGATGTTCTTGTATTTATATACCTTATATACATCTATTTATATTTCATATACATATAGTAAATATACAATCCAAGATATATAAAGAAATAGCAGAACTTGTTTACAATTGTTGAAACCTAATCTTTTGGATTAATAAATTCTTGTAAATATTGTAAATAGGAAAATAGAGAAGATGAAGAGACATTGGAATATGAATTCCAGTATTCTCCCTCTCCTTGTATACGTTCATGATTTTCTTAGGGAAAACCATAATTCATACTGTTACTCAAACCTGGCCTGACATGGTATCAGAGCTATAGGTCCCTTTTACCTTTTTTTCTTTTCTACTATGTAACTCCTAAATTCCCTGCCATATTCCTTGTCCACTAAATGATCTTCCTTCTAAATTTTGAATGCTCCCTCTCCTCCTTTTACATTAAATCCTTATGAGATGTGGTGTTGTGGTTGCATATCCCTTTGTAATGAGTATTGTGTTCGCATATACATTAGAACGTTGGATATGAGTTTGTTGAACAACATTGAAGACCTCTGCAATGTGTTAAATTTTGTGCACAAACATTTATTTTTGTTGGCTTGACCGATAATTTGGTGTGTACATTGTGTATGGTGTGTTCAATACCATTGCATCAGTCTAATTAGTGAAAAAAAATGATGTATAACTCTCCATGCATTGAAACAACATGAATTAGAGCAAGTTGTGTCTTTTTCATTGTCTTGGTGTATTTCTCCTCTATGTTGAACATTAAAACAATGTTGAATCCTCTACGCTGAGAATTGAAGAAACGTTGAATGTTCTTGGAAGAGTGCATGGAAATCCTTGTAATCTACATTAGACGAGTGCGTTGATCAACACTGGCTAGAGTCATCACTGTTGCATTGAATTGGTCATTGCTATTAGAGATATGTTGAGATTGCAACAAGATGATGGAGCTTAGTGAAAAGAGTCGCCTTCACTAAGTGGGCCCGCAGGCTATTTTTGGCGCAAGTCTATTTTTAGACTATG